>JAJJMC010023397.1:2150768-2160945 GCA_023531435.1 Papaver californicum
GACCCGATTTGACCCGGTTTGACCGAGTTGACTCGAGGGTACCCCTTTTCCACTTCTAGGGTGCCAAATAACACTTGTCCTTGGGTGCCTTTATCACTTTTTGAGCCAATTTTTCCACAAATCTTTATTCTTCTAATGTACCTACAAAAGCATAAAAACACGTAATATTTGCAAAATCGAATACTAACTTAATAGAAACTAAGGTACAATTTAGACAATAAAATGTGTCTATCACTAGTATTGAGTAAAGATTTGCAAAATCATCTTCAACTCACTCAATTCAATTGCGTACCAAGTCACTGACACTCAAACAAGGAGATAAATCAATTTCTAGTTTGATTAATGAGATTAAATTACTTTCTGATCAACTTGCTGCCACCGGTGAGATTATATTTGATCAAGAACTTGTTGTTATTACTCTAGCAACATTAAATTATGATTACATATCTTTTGCAACTGTTATGAGATATAGAAATCCACCTATATCTTGCATTGAACTTCATAATAATCTTCTTACTGAAGAGGTAGTTGTTAGTGAGAGAAACAAATCTTTACTCAATGAAACTGCTAATAGAGCCTTTGTTGCACATTTACCTAGTTCAAGAACTTATAATAGAGGTTTTGGTAGGAGATTTCCTAATTACAATTCAAGTTTTATGAGATCTAGTAGGCCTACTAATTCTCAATAAGGTAGATCAACGTATCCTATACCATCTAGTGGAAGTTCATTTTCTTCTCATACTAGCTCTTTAGGCCTACTACAAATCTCCAATCAAAATCTATCTCTACTCTGGTTTGTCAAATTTATTGAAAAATTTGGTCATGGTGCTCTTGAATGTAGAAACAGACTCAATTTTGTATATCAAAACAATCATACTCCACAACATTTGACTGTTATGTTAGCTTCTGCAAATATCATGAGTGAAAATCCTTGGTATGATGACACTGGTACCAACAACCATATCACACATGATGAATCTGAGATGCAAGTTGTTTTTTCTTATGATGGTGCTGATGAGATACAGGCAGCCAATGGAGAAGGTATACACATAACTCACACTGGTTATTCTTTAAAGTATACACCATCTCATTCTTTTACTTTTAATGATATTCATTTAGTACCAAAATCTGCTCAAAATCTCTTATTTTTTCACAAGGTTACCTCATGAAACCATTGTTCCATAACATTTGATTGTTCTGGATTCTTTGTGAAGGATTTATCAACTTGGAAGAAAATTTTACAAGGGCCTCATAAAAATGGACTTTATCCAATCAACTTCATTCACTCATCTTCAAATAAGGCTCTCTCTGCTGTCACAACTATTGTTCCTCCAGAAGTTTGGCATAAGAGACTTGCCCATCCCTCATTCCAGACACTTCAGCATGTTTGCAAATTTCTTTCAATGAATAATGTAATCAAAACACCAATATTCTGCAATGATTGTCAACTAGGAAGGAGTCACAAGTTACCTTTTACTTTTTCAGCTCATTCAAGTTTTATTCCTTTAGAACGCTTACACCTTGATCTTTGGGGTCCATGTCCTGTAACATCCTTCTGTGGTTACATTATTATGTGAATATAATGAATGATTTCTCCAAGTTCTGTTGGATCTTTCCTCTTTATGACAAATCTGATTTCAAGAAAATATTTTTTCAGTTCAAAGCTCAAGTGGAACTTCAATTAAATTACCATATTAAAACTGTTAGAACTGATGGTGGTGGTGAATTTATTAATAAGGAACTTTCCTCTTTTCTTGTTGGAAGTGGTATAGTTCATGAGATTTCTTGTCCTCATACACCTGAGAAAAATGGTGTGGCTGAGTCTAAGCATATACATTTGGTTGATGTTGTGATAACATATCTCATACAGGATGGTATATATGGAACTTATTGGGCGGAAGCTTTTAGTACTTCTAATTACACAATAAACAGATTACCTACAAGGTCATTGGGATTCAAATCTATATTTGAAGTTTTATTTCATTGAAAACCAGATTATAGCTTTCTAAGATATTTTGGTTGTCTATGTTTTCCTTGGTTAAGGCCTTTCTCAGCTCACAAGTTATCTCATAGAAGTATATTTTGTATCTTTCTAGGCTACAAAAACAATCACAAGGGTTACAGATGCTTAGACTATCAAACCGTCAGAATCTATATCTCAAAACATGTGGTCTTTAATAAAACATCATATCCTCTAAAAGCATCTTTCATCTGTTGTTTCATCCATTAATACTTCTTCTCATGATGCTATTGTTGCTGACATTTTTCATTCTAGTAGTGCAACTATTACATCTGAATATGCTTGTGCTCTGCCTCCTGCTGCATCTGAACCTACATGTGTTATACCCACTACAGCTGCTTCAGGTACCTCAACAACCAATACGACTTCTATTTATGATAATGGTTCTGCATCTACACCTATTACTAGTGATGAAATCCAACCAGTTTTAACAAAATGCAATTACTAATGAACATCTTATGACTACAAGAGGGAAATAAGGCATCTTCAATAAAAAGGTATTTTCTACAGAACATTCACTTTCTGCTTCTCTAATTGCTTTAATACCACCATAAATACCTACTTGTGTTAGTCAAGCTAATAAAGACCCAAAGTGGAATGCTTCATTGGTTAACGAGTATAATGCTCTTCAGTCTGCTGGTGCATGGTCTATTGTTCCTTATGATCCCTCTCAGAACCTTGTTGGTTGTAAGTGGGTTTTTAGAATCAAATATAGCCCAGATGGTTCATTATATAGATATAAGGCTAGGATAGTAGCCAAGGGATTTCATCAACAGGAAGACCTTGATTATACTGAAACTTTTAGCCCAGTAGAAAAACCAACAACAATTAATCAAAATCATTCTAGCGCTAGCAGTTAATTCAAACTGTTCTATTACTCAACTTGATGTAAGTAATTTTTTTACATGGAGATCTGGTTGAGGATGTCTACATGTCTCAACCACCAGAATTTGAGGATCCAGATCATCTATCTTATGTTTTTAAACTTCACAAGTCTTTGTATGGGCTTAAACAAGCACCAAGAGCTTAGTATGACAAGTTACTCACTGTTCTTGTCTTTTATGATTTCAAATTCACTTCTCAATTAAGGATTTGGGTAATCTTCATTACTTCTTAGGTATTGAGGTCAAAAGGAATGAACATGGTATATTTCTATCACAAACCAAGTATGCACTTGATATACTTAACAAATTTGATATGGCTGGAGCTAAGTGTTGTTCCTCTCCGGTTCATGTTGGATGCAAACTCAAGGCTGACTCTAGTGGAAAATTACCTGATCCTTCTTCTTACAGGTCTCTTGTTGGTACTCTATAGTACTTAACTTGGACTAGACCTGAGATTGGTTATGCAGAATCCAAAAAATGACCATCTAGTGGCTGCTAAAAGAATCTTAAGGTATATTAAAAGAACCATTGACTATGGCATCTTATTTAGCAAAGGACTATGTGCTCTGCATGGCTTCAGTGATGCAGACTGGGCTGGAGATCCAGATTCAAGAAGAAATACTGGTGGTTACTGTATTTTGTTGGTTCAAATCCTATTTCTTGGTCAAGTAAAAGAAAATCCACAGTTGCAAGATCTTCTACAGAAGCTGAGTTCAGAAGCTTAGCTAACTCTGCATCTGAAGTGCTATGGATTTGCAAGCTGTTGGAACACCTTCATATTTTCTTATCTACAACTCCATCTATGCTTTGTGACAATTTGAGTGCTATCTCCTTATGTTCTAATCCTGTATTTCATACAAGGATGAAACACATGGCTATTGATTACAACTTTGTAAGGGAACTGGTACAATCCAAGGAGTTGCTGAAGAAAAGAGAAGAAAAACAGAAAATGGAAAAGAAAAGGAAAACAGATAGGGTAATAAAGATATTATGGAATAGACATTCAAGCTTTCAATCATCTTAATAAATTACGAGCGTGTCATTTTTTTTTTATTTTTCGTCCGTAATATAAAAATAATACAACTGATGCGTATTAAAAACAATGGACAAACGTTTGCAACGTCTACATACGTTGCAATCAAAAAACTAAAGCGATACGATGAACGGGATATGGTGTAGTGATCGTTCAGTAAAAACAAATCAATAAAATAGATTTTTCAGTTCTGATCCTATATAGTTTTCTTTTAAAGAAAATAAAATAATGTTTGTATAAAATGACCTAAACTGATATGTCATGAGAGAAATTATAGGTTCTCTATCCCATTAGTTTCCGTCAAAAAAGTTAAAAATTTGAACACACCGTGTTCTAATTTGATGGACTATAAGTATGGGTTTAGTTTATACCCTGAATATGGTCTTCCCTTAAAGTGTAATTAGGTTATCTTCCCATAATAAAGCATATAATGCTTTGGTCCGTTGAACATACATCATCAGTGAAAAAGAAATTTGGTCTCTAAAACACATGTTAAGTTAATTTACAACGAAATGGCAGAAACCACCAACTTGGCTACATATTCAAAGTGCCGATGACATTTGTCTTCATTTTATATGGAGTATCAACAACTAATCAGTCAGTCAACCCATTTCCAAAATGAAGTTAAACATCTAAGAAACATCCCTAAAAACGCTATTCATGATAACTAAATCGTCCATTCTGAATAATCCACAAACTAATGTTCCAAACTAAATTTTAAAACACGGCGAGCCAAGAGAAGGCCAGTACAGTAAGATGGGGTTTAAAAGCATAGTTATTAGAATGCGTTCAGTAATAAAAAATTGAACATCATACTATGAATTATGTTAGAATTATACCTGCGCCAATGTTGGTGAGAGCCGTGAGATCAGCTTCAAAACCATATCGGAGCAACTCATGGGCATAATTTGCAGTCATTACCGAATCACTGGGTCAAACATTAGAATGAGCTTGGAAGATGTTCACTGAATGTTTTATAAGATATATCACTACAAATCAACAGTAGAGTAAAAATTTGGGTTAGGATCACGATATGGAAGTCAAATATGTTTATACATAAAGAGCGTTCCAAATTAAGTGTGCACCAAAATATCAATGTTAAAAGACCATACATTTGTGTTAGATTTGGAAAGCCCTTGAACATGTTGTCTAATGTTCCCCATAAGGAGTTGCGGCTTTGATCCCTGCACACATTCAAATACAAAGTTAAAGACCATATTTTGATATCCTTGGATTATCAGAATTAAAAACAATTTCAAGTCAAAAAAACTCATGATTGTGGCAGATTATTATATGGGCACCATAGGTGAGGCACCATAGGTGAAAAAGTACAGAATCTAGAGGTCTTTAAAACCATAACAAAATCTAGAGATATTCAAACATACGTAAATACGTATTCCACGATCAAGAAGAACACAATGACCCCCCTATGTCACACACCTGTGTTGGCAATACTCCAGGCTTATATCCAACAAAATCATGACAAACTTAGGCACTTTTTCTCCCACTGGATGCAACCGACATGGTTGGCTCTACTTAGCAACACCAACTGCATTATAAATCAAGGTGAGGAATTAATGTGAATTTAAGGTGGTAGTTGTAGAACTATCGTTCCCCAAGACATGAATAAGCTCAATCGATATGGCCTATTGAGATTAACATGAATAAGCTATTGTATTAAATGGTTACACACCTAAAAAAAGAAAAAAAAAACTTATTGTCTTCATCGTATCATCCTGGTTTCTTCATCGCAATCTCCAAATTCTCTCCAAGAGTTGTCCTCATATATGTCTGAATAAGTGATTCATAATGATTTTAGTATACACAAAAGACTTGGTTTTGACATATCTGTATAAATAATTCAATGACAAATATGAATTATCTAACATGGGTAGTCAAATGAGATTTATATAGACTTTCATAGATTTTTATTTTTAGTGACTCCCAGAGACTCTCTGGAAATATAGAGATTTTTAGTAATTTTAAAAGAGTGTTGTAGAGAGTTTATGTGATTTGTAGAGATAAAAAGATGTAAAATATCTAATTATAAATTCAAAACATCTACCAACTTTTTTATTATGCACGTTACACAATTGACACAAGTATCATGAATACCTAGTAAAATTTGTGTTATTTGTCAAAATTAAAAGATCATTGTTGTCCTGTGCCTAAGTTTTCATTATCTTTATTCCACTCATCCCACATTTTGTTTGATATGCTATCTCGCCACTGATTAGCATCTTCTCATTGTTGTCTCTGAGTTTGATTTTGGGAAAGATTGTCTTCAGGATCTATTTGTTAAGTGGAAGAATTTGGTTCCTCTTCACTTTCATCAACTGGAAATTCATCAGAACGACATTCTTTGCGCAAAAAGTTATGTAGTCCTACACATGCCAAAACTATTTCCGCTTGTGTTTTGTATGGAAACAGGGGTGAACTCTTAAGTGAGTGCGGTTGGAAATCGAGGTGAGGTCGGACCATTTTTTTTTAAAATATAATTTTGTTTTTAACAAACCTTATTCATCAACAAATCGGTCTACTAGCTGGTAAGTTCCCTCCCTCTGTTTTTTTTTTTTACTTTTATCACACTTTTGTTCCTTTACGGATAATCCCATTGATGTATTATGACTAGATTTTTACTACTTGATTCTGGTAAAAAAATAGTTAATGATTCCTAAAATTAATTATCAATGTAATCATTTTATTTGGGTTGATTGTGATTTTTTTATTTTTCCATTTAAAATCAAGCAATTCCAGTGAATGGCGGAAGAAGACAGAGGGGGAAGGAAGAAGAAGATAAAGGCTAAGGAATGAGGAAGAAGATAAGGCAGGAGGGAGTTAAAGAATAGTCGTGGATGAATTTTGGTCATTCGATAAGGCTAAGGAATGAGGACCTTTGGATTATATTTGTTCTATCCAAATTTTTAAGTCTCTCAAAATATCACTTTTAAGGGAGAGATTTTGCTCATGCCTATTTGTCATCAAAAAGTCTCCCAAAATCCCAATAAGTAACAAATCAATGACTTTGAGGTCTATATCTAATAACAAGAGTGTTTGAGTGACTCTTAAAAAATCTTAATCCAAAAACATGGTGTTTTTAGAGAATTTAAAACACTTAGAAAAAATCTTTATCTGATAACAAGAGAGTTTGAGAGACTCTCTCATAATCTCAATTGACTAATAATATATTTGACAATTCTCTACAAGTCTTTATAAGTCACATTTGACTACCCCTAGCTAAGATACTGTTGGAAAACAACAAATAAAATTTAAATTTATTTATTGAAACATAGTGTTACAATAAATAAAAATTTTGTTTTGTTAAAAAAAAACAAAAATTATCCAATGCAAAGTTAAAACAACATTGCAACAGTATCTGTAACACATGTATTTTTGACTAAGGAGTAAGATAGTAATTTTACATATCAGGGGAAAAACGGTCATTCAGTTATGTAAGTATATATGATTATTTTTTGATATCACCTTCTCTTTTTTTAGTACGAGATGGCTGAACACCTCGCGATGCTTACAAATTGGATCGACCACCCATGGAGCAATTGCCCTACTGACTACTGACAATTCCGACCAAGATCTCTTGACTGATGACCGCCCATCTGATGAGCGAACGCGGGAAGGGAAGCACTGCGAAAAGCGGATAGATCAAACTACTTGAGACTGTTCATCCGTGGGCACGCCCTTCCCCTTGGGAACCTAGCACGGTTGCTCAGTGCTTCCGGGCTTCAAACCAGGGGGCTTCCGCAGAACCGGGCTCCCGTCTATCACACACTAACCACCCCCCGCGGCCCCCCCCCCCCATATATAAAATCACTGAGGTTACCCCCCCTGTTGGCATTTTTCGTCCAAATTTTGGTTAAGATTTCACTCGCGTCACTTACACATGTGCACCATATGAAATTAGTACTTCCTACAAATAGTTATAAGGAATTCATTAACTAAACAAGATACCAATCAATGGTGATTCTTTTTTATTTCCTTTTTGATATAACTACAACGATAATTTAAAGTATGATGATTTTTTAAGGGTTATTTAGATTTTAGTACCTAGTTTTGTGACCAAAGTTGCATTTGGTATCCAGAAAGTTTAAAACTAGAGTTTGGTACCCAAGACCATAGTTGACCATCTTAACCGTTACCAAATAGAATTATATCTAAAAGTACCAACTAAAACTAAAATCTCCAAATATTTTCTA
The DNA here is from genome assembly GCA_023531435.1 of Papaver californicum. Classification (NCBI taxonomy): domain Eukaryota; kingdom Viridiplantae; phylum Streptophyta; class Magnoliopsida; order Ranunculales; family Papaveraceae; genus Papaver; species Papaver californicum. The sequence continues at coordinate 2,158,917 of JAJJMC010023397.1, forward strand.
ACCCAGCCGGTATGTTTTCTGTTTGAAACGTGTAAGACTTATGACCACCCAAGAAAAAAAGACTGAGATTAAAAGGGAAAGGTTGTATATCGTGAACTAAACATCGCAAGCTTTACGGAAAAATAAAAGAAGAAGTGTGTTTTCACGGGGGGATACGAGGAGAAGAAGAGAATGGAAGAACAACTGATTATTTTCTTCAAAAAAAATGGTTGTTATGGTTCTCGGTTGGAAGTGAGTACGATGGAGGTGAACTAAGTGGAGGGATTCAATGAAAGTGGAATTATGAGGATGTTTTAGATTGGGAAAGTGAGTTTTTCATTCCTAAACCAGGTAGGAAAATTTGCAGATAAAATCAATTATGGGTTTTTTTAGCTTTTGGAATTTGAGATTGATGGAAGATTGGGAGTTGAAATTTTCACTTTAGAATCAGTACGAATGATGGTGTTGATGGAATTTGAAGGGTTTGAAATTGTATTAACCATCATCATCAACCGAACTGTGAAGAGTTTGAAATTTCTTGACATATGGATGATCAAACTTGATGACCCATTTTTAAATATTAGATCTGAAACTAGTTATCAAAGCTAAAATATATCAGTGATGATCGAAATTAATGATGGATGTGAATCTACAAACAAAGTTATAGGCTTAACAATGGTAATTAAGTAACATGTGTTGTTCACGTGCTAACGGGAACATATGCGGTTAACTAAATATAAATTAAATAACAGGCCTTGAGTTATAAGCCCAGAGATGTCACTATCCAAGTACCTTAAACACAACAAAACAATTTTGACACAAAAACCCCATTGTAAACCAACTGTCCAAGTTACCCTTGCTTATAATTCAGCCCAAAAATATCATTTCCATCACGCCCGCACGCCCACCTTCCTTTGTGAACACCGAAAATTGAAGAACCCATTAACGCCCAAAAATCAGACTGTCTTCTTCATCTTCGTCTTCATCTTCATCTTCATCATCAATAGATTCATCATCATAGTTTTCATCTTCATCATCATCGTCTTCATCTTCATCATCAAGAACTTCATCATCATCATCTGCACCATCTACAACTAGAAAATCAGAAACAAACCAATTTAGAAATATTGACGAAATTTTTGTTCATCATCAGTAACATTTTCAACCTAAAATCAAAACAAAATCATAGATCAAAATCAAAATCAAAAATGGTTTCATCATCTGTTAGGTTTAACTATGAAATCATCATCAGTAGCTTCATCTTCATCATCATCGTCTTCATCTTCATCATCATCGTCTTCATCATCATCATCTTCATCATCATCGTATTCATCTTCATCATCCTAGGTTTCATCTGTTTCGAAATCAATCTTTCATACTTAGGTTGAAAGATAGAAAGCTCCAATTCCATTTGTTTTCATCCTTATTTATTTATGATTCAATTATGTTCAATTTTGGTTTCATCTTTTTTTTTTCGTTCAATAAAATTACAGATGAAAAAAAACGATGAAACCTTTTGGGGTTTCATAGTTTTTTTTTCATCTGTTTTTCTAAAAAAAACATCATAGATTACTATGAAACCTTTTGGGGTTCCATCAAAACATACATTTTCTAAAAAACACCAACAGTGTTGGCAACAAACATACACAGGATAGGATGAAACCTTATAGGGTTCCATTAAAACATCCATTTTCTAAAAAACATCAACATTTGTTGGTTATAAACATACACAGAATAGGATGAAACCTTTTGGGGTTCCATCAAAACATTCATTTTCTAAAAAACATCAACATTTGTTGGTTACAAACATACACAGAATAGGATGAAACCTTTTGGGGTTCCATCAAAACATGCATTTTCTAAAAAACACCAACAATGTTGGCAACAAACATACACAAATTATTATGAAACCTTTTAGGGTTCCATCAAAACATGCATTTTCTAAAGAACACCAATAGTGTTGCAACAAACATACACCGCATATAAAAATGTCTCAATAGAAAAAGGTTTCATCCATTTCAATTACATTTTTCTGAAGAAAAAATGTCTC
>JAJJMC010023397.1:2163453-2173743 GCA_023531435.1 Papaver californicum
CCCCCCCCCCCCCCCCCCCCCCCCCCCCCCCCCCCCCCCCCCCCCCAGTGATGTCAAAAGAACCCCTTAATATTATTGTTTTATGTTATTTGTTTCATCAATGATATACATCCATCTTAATTATGATCTATATATCAAAATTTAAGACATACATCATAATGATAATGATAGGTTACGAAGTAGGAAAATGTAGAATCCATGAATTAATAAGACAAATGTAAATGCCTAAATTGTTTCAAATATATTTACAGTCATCTATTCATTCTGTTTATGATTGCAAAAAGATATTAGTGTTAGATGGTTTCTAACTCAACTATCTATGTAGCTATCTCAATCAGTGTTACTGCTGCAAAGACTAGAAAAAGACTGCCTCCAACGTAAGCAATTATCTGTAGGAGAGAAGAAACAGGATTAATGCCACCATTATACGGTTAAGAAGTACTCTAGAATAATACAGTATCAACTACTGATGTACAGTTACTATCTCAATCTGAAACAAATATACCGGATAATGAAAAGTTTTTTATGGGGCAAACTAGAAAGAGTCCCAATATTGAAAAAGAAAAAGATTAACCAACGGAGTATAATATCATGAAAATCCAATTGACTGTCAAGTCTAACATACTCTCTTTGTCGATTTAGATACTGGAAATCAGCTTGTTATCAAATTGGGAATATAAAACTGGTTATCAGAACTGCAAATTTAGAGAACTGAACACTTGACGCCTCTCTAGTAGAGTAGTAAAGTCGTAGGGTGTTGATACCTTATAATCTGAGTCAGAACCTCGTCAGCAAACTAATTATTGCTGAGCAATTAAAAGCAAAAGAGAAAAGGAAATTGAGCACTTATATTTGAAGTGTCAAAGCAGGTTGTGATTGACTTCCCTCACAAAATTAAAAGAATAAGGAATCTCTTAATCAAAAATAGTTCCTTTCCCTTTGTTCTTTGAAGTTTTGGGGCTGAAGAGAGGTAAATTTTATTTACTGATACTTTTTGCAAATTGTTAAAGCTCACCTTTTCAGACAAGAATGTGCCTAATAATGATCCACCCAAAACAGCAAGCTGCAACAAAAGAATATATAACATGGATTCATACCTAGTAAGCTAGTGCAAATGAAGACAATAATTCCTAGGCATGAGGATGGGAGGCTTTGAGGTTACCAAGGTAGCGGCGGCATGGCCTGCTGTTGCACCTCCGATTACTCCAAGAGGTGAAGAAGCTGCTGCAAGTGCTGTAGAAAAGAAAAAGAAACACATCTTCAGCTCCAATTGATTGGTCCAGATTGTCACATAGTCAGAGTCACTCTCAAGTAGGCGAACTTGAAACCCCACAAATGTGGTTTATTTTCTATCTAAACCCATAAAGGATTAACCGTCTTTCAAAAACTTTAGTTCATTTTGACCAGCTCAACTGGTCTATAGGGTAAGATTTCGACCGAGCTGGGTCATTATGAAATGTAGTTGAGGTGGGCTTTGAACATTATCTGTCATGAGAAATCGATTCAGTTTTCTGAGTCTAAATACAGGCTTCTAGAACCACTACTAATTCTTGTATTGGATTCAAAAGGTGGGTACCATTCTTGCCCATATGTCTTCTCTATGATAAGAAAGATTTGTCTAATGAATAGACGGGTTAATCATACTAGTAATCCACCCTACTTGGTATCGAATAAATATTTGTGTGATGCAAAAACAAAACATAACAACAAATAGATGGCTCATGGCTCACCTATTGTGGAGAAAAAAGATTTGTCACCCCATTCAGCAACAAAAACAAGAGCGAAAGTGCTAACTATCGTGCTAGCTGCAGCAAGTATACCAGCACCATCTCCTGAAAAATCAGATACAGCTATTTCTGCCTGATTAAGAATTGAGGTCAGATATTGGTGTAACACCATCTACAATCAAATACAGAATGATGCTTGCGTAGGCTAAAACTTAAACCCCGAGTTATATGCCATTTTATAGATATCATTGCTCCTCCCTATGTTCTTGAAAGTTAAAAAAGATAATGGTAAGAATGTTTAAAACACAAAAACCATATCGAGGAAAATATTAAAAGTAAAGTTTCAAAAATGACTAATTTACATATAAGAACAGTTCATCATATATTAGATCGAGAACTATATCAGCGAAAGATTAAAGATGAGTAGACATATATAATGACAGCTAAAACTGCCACACAAGTTTATAATCAAATTATCACCTCTTTTTGTTCTTCTTCAGTTTTTTGGCCATCACTTGATGCAGCGTCAACCAAGGTGGATACTCCAAAATAAACCTGTGAGTAAATGAAACATCAGATCATTGTGAAAACTATGCTTCTATTTTAACACTCCTCATGTATGTCTACTTGTACGTTGTTACTACACATGTGAATGGCATGTTTGGCTGCAGACTTCTGCGTGATTAACTTGTTCCATTAAATGCAGCAAACAGATTGTAAGTTATTACCAAAAGGCACACTGCTGCGATATCATCAATAGGCAAATCACTGTCACCAAATCTGCACATTGATAATTGGTTTTAGCATACTGTGCAAACTAAAACCCTTCCTTGAAAGAAAGAAGTAGGTTTTGTACCACCCAGGATACATGGTAAGAACAAAAACTTAGAAGTATTATAATTGACTACATGCTGGGGTTTCAACAGAGAAATCTCCTATGATGAAAGCTCGTATTTCAGATACTAAATGAACGTAGCAATAGTCCCTTGTCTTTAAGATCTGGATCACTGCAGGTTTTTGAAAAGGTCTACCGTAAATACGGAACAACCCAATTCTGATAGCTTTCATGTATCATATCCTATTACACTTGGACGATGCACCCAACTACCATGCACGACGCTTAGTTATGTTGCCTTACAATAATTGGAAATTTTGCTGCCAACTAATCTTAGTTCATTGAGGTTCAGTTATTAACAAAGCCCAAATTATATACCTGAAAGGAAGAATATCATCAACATAATGAAATGTCCGGCCAAGAGCGACAGATATAATGGTCATTGTCCTGTTCAAGCGATAGAAACAACAGTTATGTCTCCAAATATTCAAATGGAGGAAAACAAAGAAGATATTACACCAACCCACAACCACTTATTGCTCACACTTGAATTCATGCAACAACAATTATAAACCAAAAAGTTAGATTAGATTATGCTATCATAATCGAGAAGATCAAGAACTCATTCTATAACTCGTCATTTGCAATTAGTAGATCTACCTCAGACTTGGTTCTTTATTTGCCAAGCTTGGAGGGAGGGAGGGAGAGAGAGGGAGGGAGGGAGGGAGGGAGGGGGAGGGAGGGAGAGAGAGATTTTTATATTGTATATTGCTGTAAATATGGCGCTGAGCCTGTTTGTTTCCAATACTTCAGCCCCAGTTCTAGAACGATGTTTTCTCAATTTTCATCTTCGTGTTTGTGATGATTTGTAAACCCTCCGTGGCTCCACCACTTTAAATCACTCCGACATCATATTCAATAAAATGTTTACTATAATTTTGAAAAGTTTTTTGTATTGTAATCATGCGGATACAGGGGTGGCCACTTCCTCGTAGTAAAATCCATGCATTAGTTAATAGAATATATTGAGGATTCATTTGTGAAATTGCAAACCATAATATGAATATTATGCAAAGTATAATGTAACTCACGCAAGAGCGCCAAAAGTTCCAGCAAAAACGACGGCACCAGAATTCCTAGCTGCTAGAAGTGCCTTAAACCAAATGAAACCAAAATTAGGGGAGAGATCAATGCTGTCCTAATCTAATTGTCTGCAGGAGCAGCCTTACCGCAATAAAGAAGGTCTTGTCCCCTAGTTCAGAAAAGAAAATCAGCAAGAATGCCTGCATCAGAATTGCATTTTTTGTGTTAGTGGATGTATTGAAATAAGTAATACAAGACAAAAGACAAAAAATGATTTAAAGTCAACTATTCTAATGTACTTCTTAGCTTACCGAAGAATAACTAGCAGATGATTACTAGTATAACATTAAAATATACAAAGGGATACTCTCCCTCCTTATGAAGAGCAGAGATCAACAGTTTCAAGCTTTGTTATTAAAATCTTTAGCTCCTCTTTCCTAAAGATTTAAACCTGAACTTGCCCAATATTATCCTAAATCAGTTTCTTCTCCCCCCAAAATTTACAGGTTTTGGATTTAATTTGATCCATTTCAGCAAGACAATAAAAGCTGCTTCATGTAGCCAGATGATAAAAAATATAATAGCATAACTCCAATATTATCCTAATACATATGTTTACAAGTTGTTAGCATTGAAGCTAAAATCAGTTATTTGGTTTTTCACATCTTTCATGTTTGTAACACACAATATTAGGATAAGCTGAGCAGTGTGGTTCAGTAAACTGTTTATCCATTTTGAATATGCTAAGGATCAGCTTAAACCTCCTGTGAGTATGTTCAGGGTACTCTGTAGAGAAGAGGTAGAACTTGTTATACCTGGGTCCAGGTTATTCTAAGATAAATTGAGCATGCATTATGGTCAACAAACTGTTCGGCCAATTCTAAGATTAAGATAGTACCTAGTTATTTCCATGGAGTGTTTCAACTATACCTCTATATGCATGAACGAGTACTATTTCAAAGGACACGAGTAGCAATCTGAAGGAAGTGAATCATAAAAAATAGTAGAATATAAAAATCACTTCCAAAACAATAGCAGAGTAAGTTTAAGAAGCTCACCAGAGATAATACTAAACAAAGCAACATTCAAACTTTTATCACAGGTATGATATGCATAAACAAGTGCTAATATGAAAAATGTAGCAAGGAACCCATCATAAGAATGCAAAGATAAATATTTAAATTTGCGATAACTACAATGCGATAGAAGTTACAAGGAGATTTTCCTAACTGAAGCAAAACCTGTGCTAAGATCTCCGAGATCGCCTAAGTAAGGAATTGACTGCAACCCAGTGCCAATCTCAGAAGCAGCCATGGCATGCTGAGATCCTTGAAGCGTGAGGAAGCCAAAGAGCATTGGAAACTTAAGCCAACTATGGGATAACATATCTGAAACTCCAAGATCTTTAAGCTTGAGAAATGTTCTCATGCAATCTTTGTAACTTGAGCTAAATGATCCATGAATTTTAAGCACTGCATCAAAGTTTTGTTGAACTCGCATTTGTCTTGGAAGTGATTTGGGGTTCTGCTCATCAAAGGATGGGAGCTCCTAAAGTCAAATGCAATGTCTTAGTGAGCACTTAATGCTGTGAAACAAGACTCAAGTAAATATCATTTTGAAGTTGAAATTATAAAGAGAAAAAAAGTACAGGGTGATTTGTAAAGGTTACAATATTATCCGCAACGTAAGATGAAGTTTCTAGGAGATGGCCCAACTGCTCAGCGGTTGCATTGAGATTTTGAGGCCATTTTCTTGAATTCCTGCACACATTTTCTACTTTCTCATTCTGGAAACAAAACCGTATCACAAAATTTTGCATATTTCCAATAAATTCAATGTTGTCATACAACTGTTTACAGGGGTTTACAAAAACCGCATGAAATTTGAATGTATATGACTGCAGAATTTGCTAAAAACCCTTACAAGAAATTCAGTCCCATAAACCAATACCACCAGAAAAATCCTTAATTTTATCCATAAGCATCTACGCAGCTAAATAAAAAGCAGAAAATCTATCAGTCAATATGTAAACTCTACAAAAATGAGAAAAGAAATTATGTTGATTAAAGTAAGAGGCTGTAATTGCATGGCAAATTTCACAAAGTACATTTGAGTTTAAGGAAAATTTCAAACAAAGCAGTTATAGAAACAAATAAGTTGGGGTTACCTTGAATTCCGACAGATAGGCCCAGATTTCTGCTTCCGTGAGTGAGGTATAAACGAAGTAGGACGAGTGTTGAAGAAGTTGAGAGATTTTAGAGAAGAATGTCGTAAGTTAAGGTTGAGTATAGTTTCAGAAGATGTTAAAGTCAGCATTTTTAGTTAATTAATCACACGTAACCAAATTTCTCTTTATCTTTCTTTTGCTCTCTGTGTGCCTCGTCTTCTGCGCCTTACGTGCTTCCTCCTCCCGCTTTTAAAAACGATAACGTTTTTCATAGGACGACATCAGATAAGGGATCTCAATTTCGTTTCAAAAGTAATTCTGTCTCTGGTGTTACACCTCACACGTCTTCTCTGCTCTGCAGTAGCGTGTTCATTTACACGTGCTAAAAAGTTTGGCCTAGGTATTCATGGGCTCCGGATCGTGCCGGGAAAGTTCTTGTACCCCTGTTGTTCCCGTCGGTCATCGGTCATGTTTTTATTTTCTAATTTTTGGGTGAGAATAAAAATTGGTTAAATGGGAAGATTTTCTAAGAACAAGGACTATGGGGTAGAGAGACTCCATCAAAATGAATGATGTTAAAAAAATTGATTAAATTTAAGGCTACTATGGGTAGAAGGAAATCCCTTTCATCCCAAACTCAATCGACCACTCGTTCAAATGATCGAGTGGTCGAAAGATTTCACTATACAACATATTGTTAGCCGTTTATGAAATAAGTGGTAATACGGCATAATGTTAACTGTTTGGTAGAAGTATGAGTTAATACGGCGTACTTTCAACCGTTTGAATTTTGGATAGAATTTTGTTTGTGAGAAATAGGAGGTGGTATGGTTTTATACTATACAACTCGGCCTATTTTAAGACACACGTGGAACAATCCGACAACATACAACAGTAGGTCTCATTTGCTACTTTAATCGCTGCCACTCATTTCATACTAAAATATGACAGACATATATAATTGGTTAGTAGAATAGTTTATCTCATGAATTTTTTTACATACGGCTCATAGTGTGCCGTATAGTGTATTATATCTTCTCTATCCTATATTAGGATTATCACTCAATCACTCAATCACTTAGTCATTCTTTCTTTTTGAAAGTGAAGGAAACAACAGAGGGATCCGAATCGAACCTAAATGGGAATGACATGAAAAGTCTTTTTCAAAACCTATCACTCAAGCACTTAGTCCCTCTTTCATTTTGAAAGTGATAGAATGTTAAAACACTTTATCCCATAATCCTTGTTCTAAGAGAAAAGATAGGAAGTTTCCTTAATCATCTCTCTTTCGCCCCAAAAGAAGTTAGAAGGACTCACAACAACTTAGATTTTCAGCATCATCACCAATTATACTTTCAGTCTCATTAAAAACAACATAGAGAGTAATAAGGTTTCATTGATTATATGATCGATGATCTCAATTCCCAACACGATTTTCGTGTGATAGCCATACTGCTACACACAAATATGTTATTCATATTGCTTTTCTAAACCATTATTGTAATCGTAGTTTGATCTAGAAACAAACTCGAATAAAAAGAATATGAACAATTGGCATTAGATAAGAGAAGACTTGAGATTATTTAATTTTTTCCTTTTGCAAACTTTTATGGATGTTCCACCGTATAATTAAGTCTAACCTTAGAGTTTTACAAAACTTGATAATCAAGTTCACTCTAATATACAAACCAAAATAACCTTGATAACTGATGTTGTTTTTATATAATGGTAAAATGTTTGATTCTCAGACTTGTAAAAATTTGATTTTTAAACCTAATTTTTAATACTAAAAATAAATAAAATTGAAATATAATTGATTCAAGAATTGTGGGAAACACTGAAACTAAGGATTTCACTATTATCCAATTTTTCAAGTGATTAAACATGAATAATTATTTTATAATTCATAAACTCAAGTTATTCAAAATAATGCCAAAGTTAGATTTTCAAAATAATAGTTGTAAATCAAAAGTATGAGACATCAAAAGTTTAAAACTCAGCATGACCCATCAAAAGAAAACACAACTACTTGATAAAAACTATTTTTTCCAATTTTAATTCAAAGCAAATAATAGTAAAAGAATTGCAATAAATAAATAAAATAAGAATTACCATTTTATTATTGGAAAAATAGCTTCCTCCGTCGCTCCAGCAATGGTGATTATCTCATCATATTGGAAACACTCTCAAAATAAGTTTTCATAGCTCAAAAAGTGTTTACAATGATGAAATAAAGGTAACACATGAGAATTGATACACTTATAAGCGTTACAGAGACTGTTCTCTGCGTTGCTGAAGAAAGAAAAGAAAACAGAAGAGAAAAGACGGACTCTGGACGCTGTAGATGTTTAAATGAATTGGTGACAGAGAAAATGACGGTTTGGTGGTGTAGTCTGTTACTCTTCTTCTTCTTCCCAACAACGTAAGTATTTTTTTTTTCTGAATTTTTCCGATGGCTCCAGATTGATTTTTTCTTTGCTTCTCTTTGCTACATATAGTATTAGTAAACCCTAGAAACCCTTGTGAACCGATAAGGATTCAGAAACAACTCCAACTCAAACTCGAAATTCTCTTTAACCGAATCCAGGGTGAAAAAGGATTCACCGGCAGTAAACTTGACTGTCAACCATTTTTTGCGGCAGCATTGACGTGTTAGGATATTTTTTGAGTGTTTAATCATTTTGAGATACCAAGAACACGTTTTTATCCCATAAATCTCGGTTGCCAACCAATCCAGGAGTTGTCTCTACGTGGAGAACATTTCCCACCATTTTCGGGTTTTTGAAATACAAAAGGGGGTGCCCCCAATCCAAGAGTTGGGTGCCTTTAACAATTTGTCCTGGCTGCCTTTAACAACTTTTTGAGCCGATTTTTCCACAAATATTTATTTCTCAAAAATACCTAGAAAGACATAAAAACCCATAATAAGTGCAAAATCGAACACTATCAAAATAGATAATCGAGCACAATTTAGACACAAAAATGTGTCTATCAATAACCACTGGGGTGTGATATTGTAAAGGTAGTTCTTAAAATTTAGTACTATAATTTTTTGATTGAATATAAGAAACACATAAAAAAATAGAACTGACCTTCATCAACTGAGTAATCTGAGTAAGACAAACATAACAATTAACATGATTTTAAGTCACTCGTTTCCCAAATTCAATCAAATTATCCATATGTTTGCAATTGCTTCCATAATGATCTGAAGCTTTTTCTTGTTTTTATTTATCACAATAAAGATTCAAAGTTCACGTGATGGCTTTAGATGTAATCAAACGACATTTTTTTCTTGATCTTCTCTGGTACATACGGAAGAGAGATGATTAAGGGAAATTCTTCTTTTTCTCTTAAGAAATCTTTTAATTTAACCAACTTTTAGTCTCACCCAAAATATGGTTTTTGTCAGTTAAAAAATGAAAAATTGGCAGCCAATGATTGGTGGGAAAAAGGGGTACAGGGACTTTCCTAGTACAGACGATACAAATCTTTCTATATACGTGAAAACTACATTCAGGTTTATTTTTCTAGTTTTTTTCACCGTAAAACCCACGGTCAAGAAATTTTATGCGTGCACCCATTTTTTTTGTTCAAAATTTGTCACAACCCTTTTCATATATAGTTTTCTCTGTTTATAGTTTCGAGTGATTTCTTTCAGAAAACTTGAGCAGAGGAATTGAGAGCAACTGATTTTTTTTTAAGGGAAAACTTTGATTTCATGAACTGATTCTCTCAAGGTTTTTATGTCTCATAGTTTCCTTGTGATTTGACAAATTTTTTTTCATTTTTAGCTTTTTAGATCTAGGAACTTCTCCTATTCCAAAGAACACATGCCAGAAGCCTAATTTTTTTAGGGTTTTTATTTCTTTTACAATTTCAATCATGTTAGATGTGAGAGCATTAAATCCCTAACTACACGTGTTCAAATACTATGGAAAAAATATGATGGAACGAGAAGCACGGAAACAAAGCTTTTTGATAAGTACTGAAATAGACAGCACTGTTGCATGATCAACAGGCAAGCTGCGAGAAAGCATGACACACTGCACGAAACAGATAACTTCGTTGCATGACTGACACACAAGTTGTGGGAAAGCCTGACACAATAAAGGGAACTGACAAACATCGATGCATGAGAGACACGTCTCAACTGTGCAAGTTGCGGAACAAAAGAAACTAAAGCATGATAAGTCACTTTCAATGGCCACATGTCAGACATGCCATAATTCTAATAAGACCGCAACGTTCATCCAAATCCAAAACAACAACTTGAGTACAAATCCGCAGAGGAAGTGCGGGACATCAAGCGAGAAACTAAGGGAAATAAGAAGTACGCATACTAAATCTTACGGGAAACACGAATAAGTCTTGCGGAATAACTACTGTTCCAAAGTCTGGATAAGAACTAACAGGTGTAAAGTTACATTTGAGGGACCCATGATATTTGCTATAAATACCCAACTCTAAGAATAGAG
>JAJJMC010023397.1:2174143-2206594 GCA_023531435.1 Papaver californicum
AAATCTTTATCACCCGTGGATGTAGACAATTTGATTGTCGAACCACGTTAAATCATTGTGTTGATACATGTTTTAATTCCTTCTTCAAACTGTTAACATGTTACGTTTTCATTTTAAGAGATTTGATTTTACTATGTTTCTGACTTTGATGGTTGTGATCCAAAAATTTAGATTTTTGGTAGTCACAATTTGGTGCTAGAAACAGGGGATAGGTAAAAGAATTTATTCTACATGTCCAAATCTTCATTTTTAGAAACCTTGAATTTCGTTATCTTATAAAAACCCCCTATTACAGCATTTTTAATCAGGATTTCTTTCAACTGATGTTTATATAGATTTAATTGCTTACACAATACTTCTTTAATTGATACTTTTCATTTATATTAATATTCCTGGATACCTTATATGTTCTCTTAATCATGGGTTTGAAAACTTTTTTCATAAACTTCCACCAAAATATTATGTTTTATAATGATTTTGCAAAAAAATTAAGCATGAAACCGTTAAATTTATGTATCTCTGATTCAATTGTTTGAATAAATTAAAATTGTACTAAAACTACCTAGTTTTGATTCTTGTTAAAACAATAAAATAAGCCTTGAATTGAATTTCTGAACTTGCTTCTGATACGTTTGCAAAAAATGATTTAATGAACTTATAAAATCTGAGTTAAATTGGAAAGTTGTATATAGCTTTTACGTGATATATCAAATTTTAGCTAGATGTTTTCTATCAGTCAAATTTTTTTTTTATATATATTGCGGATGTTAAATTTTCATGAAACACATATCTCATTATCTGAACTTTTGTTAGAACATCGACAAAGAAACTTCTACGACATCACAAGATTGAACAAAGAAGATAGTATTATATTCCAAAAGAAATTACAAAAATGGAGACAGTTGCAAATAAATCCGTACAAGAACAAAATGTTGACATAAGAAATCTGGGAAATCAGACAATAGAGACTCTTCCAGAAAGAGAAGTAGTAGAGGAATCCCAAGGACTACAACCCTTGGATGCTCAGGCAAACATTCTAGTTAATCATTCAATTAACCAGCCACATGAAGAAGCATCACAGAATATGGTTGACTCTATTAATCAACTGTTTGAAGAAATGATTGAAATGCGCAAGGCACAAAAAACTTATGCAGAAACAATTGCTCTCTTAACCCAAGAAAATCAGATGCTAAGAAATAAAATCCAACAAGATGCGGAAGCATCTGTTACCGGGATACATGGGCAAGAAGTAATCCCAAACAAATCTGCAAAAAGTAAAGCAAGAATCAATAAAGATCAAAGAGTGACGGTAGTGGAATCCGCACATGACACATATTTTTACTCAAAACAAAACAAGATGAATCAACAGTATGAACCTGACAGATTATAGTTTGATGATTCAGAGCCGCAAAACAACAGATTGAAAAAATATTTTGAGGACATGGAACAAATGAGAGAAGAAATCAAAACTTTGAAAAATAAACAAGAGGGAGGACGACTTGAAGAAGTGTTAAAAGAGGCCAGTAGAACACCATTGGCCTCGCACCTTGCGCATGCGTCAATTCCGCATAAATGCAATCTTCCCATCTTTGAATGTTATGATGGGACAAAGGATCCATCGACTCACTTAAAATACTACAATCGCAATATGACCCGCTGGGAAAAGGATGATACAATTATGTGTCGATATTTTCCTTCAAGTTTGAAAGGCTCAGCATTAACATGGTATGATAATTTACCGGAAGGGTCAATACATTCGTACGCACAATTGACCCATAAATTTTTGGAAACATACATGTATAATAAACCAGCAAATGCTGGAATAGACAAGTTGTTTTCCCTTGCGTCATAGAACGATGAGACTATCCGAGACTATACAGATCGATGGCAGACAATCTGTCAAGCAATAGGAAATATTAGTCCGGAAATTTCTATTAATTGCTATAAATGGGGAGTAGCAAACCGAATGAGCCCACTATTTGTAGATATTTATGGAAAAGATCCAAAAACCGAAGGCGATCTCAGGGTAATTATTGAAAAATATGCAAGGTTGCAGGATATTCAAAAAAAAACATCCAAGAATAATTTCCCAACATTAGAGAGTTCCCAACATGGCAAATTTTGTGGAACCATCAACAAGTTCCGGAAGAAAATCCGTATATTGAATTCAAGCAAGGTAGAACGGATGAGGAAAGAAGGTTCAATCGGCTATCTGAAGATCGGGTTTATACAAAACTCAATAACTCATATCCACAAATTCTAAATACAATCAAGAACATGCAAGATTTTGAATGACCATGGACAAAAGGAAAGCATCCATCATACACACAGGGTTCAAAAGATTATTGTGAATATCATTGCTTTCATGGCCATCCCACAAGCAGATGCAAGAATTTAAAATTGCAAGTCCAAAAATTAATTGATGCAGGAGAGTTGAAAGAATTTGTTTATTTACCCAATCCTCCACCAAGGCTCAACATGGGAAAAACTGTAAATATTCCACCAAATAACCGAACTATCAATATGATTTCCTATACCGAGTCAAGTCAATCATCTATGAACGCATGCATTGATAAGAAGCTGCGTAAAAGAGTTCACAGACATGAAGTTTTCAAAGTTGCGTGAAGAGTCACAGAAACATGGGAGGAATTGAAGGCTTCCCCATTAACTTTTTCAGCGGACGAAGTTGATCAAGAAATCGAAACACACAATGATTCGATGGTGCTCACTTTACCAGTGTCTGGGTGGAACGTAAAAAAGATCCTCATGTATGGGGGAACTTCCCTTAATGTGTTATTTTATGACACATTCCAAAAAATGGGATTAAAGGACGATCAACTTACACCTTCTTACTACACTATTTATGGGTTTAATGGGATAACATCAAAACCAAAAGGAGAAATTTTACTTGATGTTATGGCAGGACCAATAAGCATTTTGACTAAGTTCACTGTAGTAGAGGCACCGTTTCCATATAATACCATCATTGGTAGACATTGGGTCCACCAATTGAAAGAAGTGACCTCAATATATCACCAATACTTGTGATTCCCGACACCGCAAGGGGACATGGAAATAAAAGGGGATCAGAATGTTGCAAGATCTTAAATCCTCGCAGAAACTCATATGAATGAGGAACGAGTTCAGTATTAACAAAATAGAAAGAAAGAACGAAAGATAAAAGCCAAAGAAGAAGCAATAAACCAATATTTGATTGAGACTGCGGGAAGAGGGTCAGTAAATGAAACAAATGAAAACACTTCATCAGAAGCAAACATGCCAAAAACTAAAAATAGGGGCAGTATCCCAGAATAGCAATTAAAGGGAGCTACCACACTTTTAGGGGCTCCCAAATCCACTTTTTCAGCAATTGAAGAAACCAAGAATATCAACATAGGAACAGAAGAAGCTCCGAAAATAATCAAGATTGGAACATTAATGGAATCAGAAAGGGAACATGATTTGGTTATTCTACTTAGAGATTATGTGGATATTTTCGTATGGAAAATGGAGGATATGCCAGGCATTGATTCAAATATTGTCCGTCATGAGTTGCATATATATACAGGAACTACACCCTTTCGGCAGCGTATACGCAAAGTGGCACCCGAATATCATTTGCCAGTTGAAAAGGAACTAAAGAAGCTCATGGATGCAGGATTTATTCGAGAGTTGCGTTACCCCACTTGGATATCCAACATGGTAATTGTACCAAAGAAGAATGAAGGAGTAAGGATTTGTATAGATTTCACCAATTTGAACAAGGCATGCCCCAAAGATAGTTATCCACTCCCTAGTATTGATCAACTAGTAGATGCAGTTGAAGGGCATGAGGCTTTATCTTCCATGGATGGACAATCAGGGTATAATCAAATTGCTTTAGCTGAAGAGGATAGGAACATACTGCATTTTTTACCCCGCACGGTTTGTACTGTTATACTAGAATGCCATTTGGGTTAAGGAATGCGGGAGCAACTTATCAACGACTGGTAGATGCAATCTTTAAACCATGGATAGGCTGCACCTTGGAAGTCTATGTAGATGATATGCTAATAAAAGTAAACTTTCAAATGATCATTTACAAGATTTGAGAGAAATATTTGAAGCTCTACGAAAATATAAAATGAAAGTCAATCCGGACAAATGTATTTTTTGAGTTACATCCGAAAAGTTTTTAGGTTACTTGGTTACAAAAAAGGGGATCAAAGTTGATCCAGAAAAAATACAAGCGATTGTTAATATGCCATCTCCAAATGTAACCAAGTAACCAAGTTTTTAGGTTACTTGGTTACAAAAAAGTTGATCAAAGTTCATCAGACAAATGTAAACCATCTTTTAACACACTGAAGAAAAAAAGCAAATTTGTATGGAATGAAAATTGTGAGCAAGCTTTTCAAAACATCAAAAATTATCTTGCCACATTACCCGCACTACAAAAGCCAAAGCCTGAAGAAGTGCTGGCCTTGTACATAGCTGCAACAGAAGATGCTGTAAGTGCGGTATTGGTATGAACAAATGAGAAAGTAGAGAAACCAGTGTACTACATCAGTAAAACTCTTAATCTTGTAGAAAGGAATTATACCAAAATTAAATAATTGATATTAACATTGGTTTTTGCTACACAGAAATTGCGCACATATTTTCTAATACATTATGTGCGGGTACCAAGTAAAGCTCCGTTAGAGTCTGTAATAAAAGAATGCGAGAAAAGTAGGGAGAATAGAAAAATGGAATGCACAACTGGAATAATTCCATATCTTATTTGAAATACAAACTGCACAAAAATCACAAGTCTTGGCAGACTTCCTTGCGGATTTACCTCTAGATGATGATTTTGAAATCCAAGGTTTGCCCGGAATATAAGATGATGATTCCCAAGATATTCTGAGTTCTGTAAACTCCCGTAGATGGGAAGTATTTGTTGATGAGGCACGGAATAAAGAAGGAGCGGGAATCGGAATTGTGATTACAACCTCTACAGGAGATCGGATGATACATGCATTTTGAGTTCGGTGAACATACAAATAATATAGTAGAATATGAGGATGTGGTTCATGCCCTTCGGCTCATCATGGAGTTGGGAATAAATGAAGTACGGCTTACAAGTGATTCACAACTGATAATTCAGCAGGTTGAGTTGAAATATCAAGCACTTGATGAAGACTTGATAGAATACAAGAATCTTGTTCAAAAATTGGCATCCCAAATTCCAAACATAACTTTTCGACATTTATCCCGAGAGAAAAATCGCTATGCTGATGCATAAGCATTCATTTCTTCAATGATAAAAGATCAAAATACATCAGTAGTCAAAATCGGGCGAATCTATGAGCTATCAATTAAGTTATGGGTAGTCAAAAATATGGAAGAGGAAGTAGATGAAGATATTGAAGATGCAGCCATAAAAGATGATGCAAACTTTCCACAGAAACCAGAAAATGAATCATCTGAAGAAGATTGGAGGCTCCCGATACTTCAATACTTACAAAATGGGATGTTGCCCGCAGATATTAAAGAGGCAAAGAAAGTGCAATCAAAATCTACAAATTATCAGTTGCGGGATAAAATTTTGTACTGCAGATCTTTCTTGGGACCGTCACTTCAGTGTTTGTCACAAAAAGAAGGACAACGCATTCTCACAGGTATACATTATGGAGATGCGGGAAATTATAGTGAAAGACGATCACTCGCATTGAAAGCCAAAACACAAGGGTATTACTGGCCATTTATGCATAAAGATGCGGAGAACCTAGCAAGAAGGTGCGAAGAATGTCAACTATTTGCAAAGAGAATTAAAGCTCCCACAACAGAACTTAATTCTGTACTCATCCCTTGGCCGTTTGCAAAATGGGGAGTAGATATTATTGGGCCCTTAGTGGAAGGCACGCAAAAAGAAAATATTTGATTATAGCGACTGATTTTTTCACTAAATGGGTTGAAGCCAAAGCTCTTGTTCGCATTAGGGATACAAATGTTTTCAAGTTTTTATTTGAAGAAATAATTTGCGGATTCGGAATCCCGGTAGCTATATTCTCAGACAATGGACAACAATTACAAGGGAAAAATATTGATATGCTTTTCGAAGCATTTCCAAAAGAACAAGTCCACTCCACTTTATCCTCAAAGTAACGGACAAGCTGAAGCTACAAATAAAACTATTACCATGAATTTAAAGAAGACTCTAGATGGTCATCATAAACGGTGGTGCGAACAGCTTCATAACACTTTGTAGGCCTATCTCACGACAAGAAGAGAAGCTACTGGAGAATCACCATTTATTCTCACCTATGGAGCGGAGGCAATTATTCCAACATAAATTATTTTACCTACAACAAAGACAGAAGCATGGGAAAATAATTTAAATACCGATCTAATGCTTGAGAAGTTGGATGACTTAGAAGAAAGAAGGTAGGTTACGCTCCAAAGGATGAAAAATTATCAAAGAAGATTGGAAAGAGAATATAATAAGAAAGTAAAGTTGCGGAACTTTGTGGAAGGGCAATATGTTCTACGGAAAATCCTGAAATACCAAAGGATAAAAAGCAAGAAATTTTGCACCTACATGGGGAGGACCATATGTCATACAAGATATTGCGGGACAGGGATCATACCATTTCCGGAATATGAATGGAGAAATATTATGACATCCTTGGAATGCACAATATCTCAAACCATATTACCCCTAACCATCAATGCAATCATACAATAATTTGGCTTCATACTAGGTAAAGCAGAACAAATGCAATCTCTCTAGAGAGTCCATATAAATGTCTATGAGTATATGACTATTGGATCTTTCGCCACAAGATGCGTAACATGACATTAATTATTGTATCAGGTACTCTCCATTTCAGGAGGTGCTCTAGGGACCGCATCCTAATTTCCTCCTGGCCAGAGAGAAGTTAGACATGCGCTACAACCCTCAAAGTAACTCGAGGTACAAAATTGCCTTGCAGTTAATAAATACACACACTCAATCAATGCACTAACAAACAATATATATATATATATATATTTATAAATTTTTTTGCAAGAACAAAAATACCAGACAAAAAGAAAGTGCTAATACAATTTGAAAGAAGAAAAAACTAAGGAAAGGGAAAATAAAGGAAAAAATAAGTAACGGGAAAACAAAGGAAAAACTAAGAAGCGGGAGGTTTTGCACTAGAAGGAGGATGTTGAGAGATTTCCTTGAGGCTATAGACTTTGGTAAATCCATTATCCTTAACTTTATCAAGAGTGTTGTTGATCGCTTTTGCAACTCCAACACGAGCTTCAATCCTCAACCAAGAAATATGAGCATTTGTGGCTTCAAGCTCCTTCTTGCACTTATCTACCTCGACTGCAGACTTTTGGACACTCCCCTTCCAAAAAAGTATTTTCCCTCGCTCCGAAGCCAAGTCACGAGCTAAGATTTCAGCCTTCAAAGTTTCCAGCTGCTATTTGTCCTCCGCCTCTTTGGTTTTAGAGGATAAACGTTCCAGCTGATTTTGCGCCTCATTAGCCTTGGCAGTAACAAGCTCCATCTGGCCTTTGATTTTTTCCACCTTAGTATTGGCAGCATCAAGATCTCCTTCAGCCCTAGCATCTATTTAGGCCGCATCTCTGAATTTTTCTTCAAAATATGTAACAAAAATAACAGGTTAATCAATGCGAAAATAATATTCAACTCCCAGTATGCAAAGAAATAAGATACCTCTTGCGAGGGATTCAAACTCTTCTAGTTCGTGGACCGTTGCGTCTTTAGTAACATCAAGGAAATCATATTCTTTTGAAAGTTTATGATAATTGTCCGTAAGTTGCTGAAGATCTTGATGACATCGATCTAACTTTGCTTGTTTCAATGAGTCATTATCCAGCAACTGATTTGATTCGCTTGTACACTTTTCTAATTCTCTATGCAAGCGGAAAATATCACTCTCACGATGAAGAACGGCATCAGATAAGTTGCGGATTTTAGCTTGAGCATCCGCAAGTGCGTTCCCTTTGGCATAAGCATCTGAAGCCGAGTTGTCTTTATCTTTAATCAGTTGTGCGATATAAGAAGAAAGTTGAAAGTTGTGATGTGACCCGGAACCAAAAAATCCCGCAAGGATATTCGGACGCTCCATACAGAGCTTGCGATTTTCTTCTTCCAACTTCTCTGATTGTACCCGCGCTTCATAGCAAAGTAACATTGTACTCTTTCTTCTTGCAGATGTAATCTCCATATAAAAGCCGGTGCTTTGATTCTGATTCATCATACTTTGACTTGGCTTCATTCATCCTATCTACCAGGTTATTAAATCTTCCCTTGATCTCCATATTTTCATTATTAATTTTCAACACATGATCTTTCAGACGCATGTCTCTACGTTGCAGCTTAGATATAAGGTTTGAATTCCCCGCTGATCCCATAAAGTAATTCAGAAACATGCAAATAAAATAAAGAAAGTAATATGAGATAAAAAGTGTTAGACCTTGATTCTAAAGATCTAGTACTGCTGACGAAGCGTGTCATTTTCTTGCTTCAAGTCCGCAGCTTCTTCTTCCACAATCGTAAACTGGGTCTCCATCTTCATGGATCGTCCTCTATAAAACTTATAAGCCATATATGCGGCGCTTTGACCCCGGGAAAGCTTGAATTTACAGGATTAAAGTTATAAACAAAGATAAAAATAAAAAGAAATCTAACGTTATTAAAATAATAAAAATACCTGCAAGAGAGCTTGCTGCGAAAAAGAGTACGCTTCACCATCTCCAAGCGCAAACTTCTCTGCAAGAGAGGAATGTTGATTTATGAAAAAAGAGGGGTCGACGGGTTGGCCTTGGCTTCTTAACCATGCTTCTTTCACTGCGTCATACGGTGAGGACCGCATGTACTCCCGTAGATTAGCGACCGCAGGAGTATCTGTTTCCATCGGCTGAAAGTCGCACGGAACAGACAGCAGCTCCTTCGACATAAACCAACGGAAGACTTCTTCCTCCTTGTCCATGAGATTTTCATCTTCCGCTATTCTTTCACCTTTATCCCTTTGCGGGAGTTCTTCGCTCATTTGAACTGCGGCTGTGCTTACAGCATGACCCTCGGAAAAAGATGTTTCCTCCGTAACAGCTGCCGGTTCACCCTTCACAATCATGGCATTTGCCGGCTCACCCTCTTCTACCGCAGCACTTCCCGGTTCACCCTGAAAGGGAAGATCCTCCTTTCCAAACAAGGGAGAAAGCTGAGAAGTAAAGAAGGAAAACTCAGCATCTGCGGACTGGATCGGATAACTTTCTGCAACGCCCGTAGCCTCCACCGCAACAACAATCTTCTCTGAGGGAACAAAATTTGTCACCTAAAGCGGGACATTCTGTTTTTCTCCATTTCTTTCAGGTATAGAGCTATCCTCAACTCTCAATACTGGTTGACCATGAGGAGAATCACGGATTTTTCCTTCCTCCCTATCGGTGGAAGTACGGGACGTAGCCTTAGCTTTCTTCCGACCATGTCAATATACCGCAAGAAATCATTTAATAAGATTCATAAGGATCATAATAATTCATTTGGATAAATTAATACCTTTTATGTTGGAGTTGCGGCTTTGCGCTTAACACCCAAATCAACTTTCGAACCTCCTTCAGCTTGCGACTATAAAAAAAAAGGAAAAACATTTAGACAATGCCTAGAACATGATGTAAAAAGAATAGAGAGAATTTTAAGCACTGCATCGCCAAGCGAAAAAGCAAATCCATCGAAGTTTAACTGCCAAGGGCAGTAAGGATAAAGACGCGATAAGAGGTTGCGAACCACATTTTCTTGGACGGACCCGTAAACCCATGGACCTTCAATTATCAGGGGGGTGCGGTACCACCTGAAATCATGATCATCACGAATCTTTACCCATAAAGGATCCCGCGTCCCAGGAATGACATTCAACTTAGAATTATCAATTTCATAGAGCAAACGGAATCCTTCACCACCTCTGCGGCCTGGACAAACGCTCCATTTCTTATAATTCTTCACGGTTATATTATCCGCATACGTAGCATGTAAGTTATCTACCGTATAGTAATCACATTCCACGGGGTTGGGAACATAACATCTGAAGTTGGTTTCTCCCCTGCTGCGCTTACTACATTCATCCAACACGCGCCACCAGTTCTCGTTGTATTGGACAACAGATCGGACCAAACCGTGCTTGGACTTATTACGGCTTGCGAGAACCTCGAACTGAAAAAAATCCCCTCTCTTGTATAAAGGAAGATTCAAGCCCGCATCCAACACTCCTGGGGGTATTAACAGTCTGTTGTCGTTGTACTCAAATTTCTTTATCATCTCCAACGTAATTTTATCTCCTTCTGCAGGATCGCAGAAGGAAACTTTAAATTACTAAAGGTTGTGCTTCCTTTTAAACTCTTCAATGTTCATTGACATGAAGCCCAAATTCTCATTTAAACGTTTATTTTTATAAGTTAGTCTGTTGGCCGCAACAGATACATCTTCGGTCTTTGCTACATTAGAAGGTTGAACTCCTGAAGTACCCGATTCATCCATCGCATTCTTCTTCTTCACAAAACAACGAGATGATTTCCTTTTGAAAGGATGTTCATGTAGATGAGAAGCACCACCAACAGTTTTACTATCAGCTTTCCTAGTCATGATAAATTTTTATCTACATATGAAAATAAGAAAAGATAAGTTCACCATGATCAAAAGTAAGAAAAAAACATAAATTTTATAGAACAGAAGAACAACAGGATGATTATTATTGAACCAGAATGTAAACAAGTGAACAACTCCCTGATCAAGAAAAGAAACGAGTCATAGATTCAATGAGGCAGTCACAAATCATCATCATTATCACCATTCATTCCAACAAGAAAGCAAATAAATAAGAACATCATCATCATTGTCATCACCATTACTTCCACAGACAAATAAACATGAAAATAAAAACATCATCATCATCATTATCATCATCATACACTCCAAAAGATTCAGTTATAAAGATTGATAGACAAACAGATACATTAAAGAAAAGAACATAAATCAAATCACATGAATAAATTAGAAGCATTACCTGTAACAAAGTGAAGAACAGTAATCAATTCAAATAATTGGATGAAAAGAATACCTGATCCCGATGCAAAAAAATCTTAATTACAAAGTTCAGAAGAATGAAAAAGTACCGAGGAATCTTTGAAAAGTTTAGAAGAATGAAAAGCACAAAAACTTTAAGAAGAAGAAGACAAAGAAGATGAAGAATGAAATGAGAGATGTGACTAACATTAAATATAAGAAGATTGAAACTGACGAAACCGTCAAAAAGTGAAAGAGAGAGAAACTTTATCAGAGATATGATTTCCTCGAAACCGCCAACTGACAGAAACGTGTGAAGAAAATTTATTAGTGGCGTGAAAATCGGGAAGAGTAAAGATAAACGTGGGAATAAAATTTTTATTGGCGTGAAAATCGGAAGAGTAGTAAATATTTTTCCTTTTTTAAATTTTTACCATATGCCAAAATTCAAAAGAAAAAAGGGGAAAATTGTGAGAGTATTAAATCCCTAACTACACGTGTTCAAATACTATGGAAATAGTATCAAAATATGATGGAACGAGAAGCACGGAAACAAATCTTTTTGATAAGTACTGAAATAGAAAGCATTGTTGCATGATCGACACACAAGCTGCGGGAAAGCATGGCACACTGCACGAAACAGATAGCTTCGTTGCATGACTGACAAACAAGTTACGGGAAAGCCTGATACAATAAAGGGAACTGACAAACATCGATGCATGAGAGACACGTATCAGCTGTACAGGTTGCGGAACAAAAGAAACTAAAGCATGACAAGTCACTTTCAATGGCCACATGTCAGACATGCCATAATTCTAATAAGTCTGCAACGTTCATCCAAATCCAAAAACAACAACTTGAGTACAAATCCGCAGAGGAAGTGTGGGACATCAAGCGAGAAACTAAGGGAAATAAGAAGTACGCATACTAAGTCTTGCGGGAAACACGAATAAGTCTTGCGGAATAACTACTGTTCCAAAGTCTGCATAAGAACTAACAGGTGTAAAGTTAGATTGGAGGGACCCATGATATTTGCTATAAATACCCAACTCTAAGAATAGAGAGGGGACGGGGGAAATTTGGGAAAATTGAACATAAAGAATAGGATCAAAGCAAAGAGTTTAGGTATGAGACTTGTGTTAATTTGATAGTTCAATTGTTCTTTGATTAATTTGACTTTAATTATGTAGCTTGATATCTATTTGTAATATATAAACATGAATAAAAATAATCTAATCTTTATCACCCGTGGATGTAGACAACTTGATTGTTGAACCACGTTAAATCATTGTGTTGATACATGTTTTAATTCCTTCTTCAAATTGTTAACATGTTACATTTTCATTTTAAGAGATTTGATTTTACTATGTTTCTAACTTTGATGGTTGTGATCCAAAAATTTAGATTTTTGGTAGTCACATTAGATATTTGTAATTTTTCCTGATTCTTCTTCTTTACAGATTACTGGATGCCCTAATTTTTTACCAAAATTCTCTACTCTCAACTGTGATTCTTCTATATATATATATCAGATTCACTTTACCCTGTATCGAAAAGTGTTTAATCAAGAGAAGAATAGCCGTTCGTTATTTAATTATGTTTAATGGTGGAAATAGGTAATAATAAGCTTTAGTTAGTATTATTATGGATTTTATTTGTTGGGATTTGATTGGATTTTAGTCTCTTGTTCTTATTCAAGGGGGAAAATGGGATCTTGAGGAAAGCTGGAGAGATTTCAGTTCTTTGTGATTTAACAAAAGAAATTACAGATGGATGGGAGTAGATTATTACAATATATTACAAGTTGGTAAGACTGCAAAAGATGATGATCTTACAAAATCATATAGAAGACTTGCTATGAAATCGCATGCTGATAAGAATCCCAATAATAAAAAAAAATTGAAGCCAAGTTTAAACAGATTTCTGAAGCTTATGAAATGAGTAATTCTTCTCTAGTTTTCTTAATTTTTTTTAGCTCTTTTTTTGTATTTGATCTGTAAGCATACTATTTCACTTTGATGTCTTTTATCTTATGTGTGAGTGTGTTTTTCTCTTGGGAATATGTGTTACTGCCAGCCAAAAAAAATCATTTTTTGATTTTTAAAAGATTTTTATGTTCATTGTTTTTTAATCTGAAATCTCTAGATTCTCGGTGATCCAAAGAAAATTCTTGTATATGATCAGTATGGAGAAGAGGGACTAAAAGGTCAAGTACCTCCATCGAGTGTTGGAGCTCCTTGAAGTAGGGGTTCTTTCTTCCCTAGTGGAGATGGTCCTACAATATTTAGATTCAATCCAAGAAATGCATATGATATTTTTGCATATTTTTCGGGTTCTCTAGACTGTTTGGAGGTATGGGAGGAGGTGGAAGTCCATTTGGAGGAATGGGAGGTGGAGCTGGTGGTTCCAGGGGAACTTAATGGTTTGCTAACATGTTTGGGGGAGATATGTTTGGTTCACAATTCAGAAAGGGATTAGTGAATCAGGCGCCTCCTCCTAAGGCTCATGCAATAGCAATATGCTACCTTGTAGCCTTGAGGATCTCTATAGAGGTATCTCCAGGAAGATGAAGATATCTATGGAAATTTCTTATGCCAGTGGGTGAGTTTTGTTGCTCCCTGTCAACACTTTTAGATATAATCTTCTTTTTTTAAAATTTTTTTTGTAGCTAATAGTTTTGTTTGTTAATTTGGAACTAGAATGGATTATTGGTCTGGCTAACAAGTTCTACCTCATATGTTTTAATCGTACACATGTTTTGTTACCTCCTATTTGGGTTGCTTTCGTATCCATTTTGACTGAAAGCATGCAAAGTTTATCCTTGGAAGTCACCATTGTTAGAACAGATTGAATCTGAGTACATTTTCATGAGTTCGTCCTTTGGACTAGTTCGGTACTGCTTTATATACTTGTTCTTCTATAATATTGATGTAATTTTAGAATAGTGGTAAAATAGGTTCGATTCTCGGACTTGTGAAGAATGAATTTAGATTTTAATAAACTAATTTTTTTTAAAACTACAAATATGCACAAAAGATGAAAATAATATTCACAAATTACTGAGGTTATCGATTTCACCATTAACCAATTAAGGTGATTCAATCTACTCAATATTCATGCAATTCTTTCGTTTAATTTGATTCTAAAATATTGCAATAAGTAGATTTCTAGAATAACAATTGTATAACAAAAGCATGGAATATCTAAACCCTAGGCAAAGCATATACCATCTAACGAAATCACAACTGCTTTATAAAAATCATTTAATCAAATTTTTAATCAAGGCAGATAATCATAAAAAAAATTGCAAAATTAATTAAAAACAGAAATGTACCACTTTTATTGAAACAATGGCTTCCTCCGTCACCTCAGCAAATGGGGTTTAGCTCCTCATGTTGAAAACATTCTCAAAATACTCATTCATGGCTCAAAAAGGTGTTTACAAGAGGAAAAATTATTGACACAGAAAGTTTGCTACGGATATAAATGTTACAGAGAAGAAAGATATTGTTCCTAGCTGTTACAAAAGAGCTGACTTCAAAAGAATAGGCGACGGGGATACGCAGCTACGGCAACGATTTATTCAAACTTTTGGCAACATTTTCTTCATCTTCTTCATCATGATCATCACGAGCAGAATTTCTGATTCTTGATTATGAGCTTTTGGTCTCTCCAGCCCCCCCCCCCCCCTCTATGATGATTCGAAACCTCTTTTTATACCCACAGAACCCTACAAATCTTCCCTTTAATCCTCAACAGGATCATCTTTTAATGGTGGTTATTCCCGATAATTTTCGGTGATTTTTTTTCTGATTATTGGATGATTCTGTTATCTTGTAATTACTCCAAAATATCTTCTTGATTATTACTTGATTTATCCCGAGCATAATACCTTCACAGAACCTCTACAGATTTCTCATTTAATCCTCAACAGGATATCCCGATAGTTTATTTCTTTCTCCTGATTCACCGAGAATCAAATATCCGCCGTGATTTGGTCGTGATTTTGTTGTAGTGAATCATGCACATGATAGGGAAGAATATTTCCCTGTCTTAAATGTACAAAATCCCAAGATATCACGTATTAATCTACACAGTTGAGTGAAAATATTTTCCCGCCAAAATGAATTTTTGAACCGTGAAGAAGGGGGTATCCATATCCAATGTTCGGGTGCCTTTATCAAATTTTGGGTGCCTTTAGTAGCTTTTAAGCTCATTTTTTCCATATTTATTTATTCCACCAAAGTACCTGCAATTACATAAAATCACACTATTAGCACAAAATCAAGCTCTATCAATGAACAAATTGAGGACAAATTAGACACGAAAACGTGTCTATCAAATACCCCCAAACTTATTATTTGCTAGTCCTTGAGCAAATCTAATAAAAACAAATTCTAACTCACTTTCGCAGGCATCGCGATTGCACTTAGCGTGTGAAATAAGCCTTTAAACCTCTAGGTGTCCCTAGTGGACGAGTTTTGTCTCGTGAGAGTTTACAAGAGGTGTACCCACAAAACTCTTACTCCAAACCCTAGCTACCTATGAACGATTAAGGGGAAACACTGAACAAACTATTTACTTGGCGTACTAAGTTCTTCGGCTATGGAATCATTACCCTATATGAGTCCGATTGATTTCCGCGAGTCTGCACTCAGCATACTAAAATTCATACAAGGATTCAAAACTCTACTTAGATAATTGTTCAACCACGATACTCAAAATCTATCAAAGTTCAATCACATGAAAAGATTAGAAGATGGATATAGAAAAAATGAAGTTTGCGTGTGTTGACTAAGGTGAACGGTGTTTCCCATATCTGTCTAAAGGCCAGTACCAGGATGAATGGATTGAGATACGCTCCCACTAGTTTTACTAATTATCGACTCAGCTGGTATATACAAGGGTCCCAGCGGTCGATTTATTGAAAATATTATAGTTCTCATGGATCCTGCATTCCACGCTTGCTTATGCGACGGAGACAGGGAGAACACACATGTATTGCTATCAAAATGTCAATCTTTTTTTTTTTTTTTTTTTTTTGAAAATAATAATCTAACTTATATGATAATAGGGCTTGATCTCAAACACTTCATCCTGGAAGTGGTAACAATTTGATATTGGTGCCCCACCAAATCACTTAGAGAAACACAAAAATTGTAAAAATAAAAACAGAGAGTTATATGGTCAAGATAGATTCCGAAATATGGTGACAACTATCATGTTATTTCTAACACCTGAGCTAGGAATCCTTTTATGAATAGACCATTTAGCTAGGCACACGAATTCCTATAGAAAAAAAATTAAGTTTCCATCTACCTAGAATGGTTAGTGTCACCCTGAATTGTTCACAAGTTTCTAGACTCTGGAGTTTAAAATTGCAACTAAAAGTTTCTCCCATACCCCCAAACTTAAATCTAACATTTTCCTCAATGTTCTAAAAATAAATGATTAAAAGCATGAACAAGGAGAAACTGTTACCACTTGAAGAAAAGGATAAGGAAGGATATTACCGTGTTGCATGAGCATGGGTTACCTCCCAAGAAGTGCTAAGTTTAAAGTCTTCAGCCAGACTAAGAAAAGATTAGCCACAACTTACGGACCATATAATAATAACCTGAAAGTTGTGGGTCCCAACGTCAATCAGATTTGACCAGAACAGTTGACCATAATTGAAAACACGAAAGTGGTGGTCATTCTTGAGAAAATGTTTCGCTTCTAATTTCCTATAAAAAGTAGGTTTAGTTCCAAACTCTAGTAACTGACACATTTGAAATTCATACGTTCCCACATATGGAAGAAAATATTTTGGTGGGAAAACAAAGTCAATATTGGTATCATCGCCTGGGTAAACCACATCAACCAGAGGATGGGTTTCTAACAACTGAACTTCTTTTTGGAAATAATTAGGCTCAGGAAAAAGTGTATGAAGATAATCTCGCAATATGGTAGAGGCACAAATGTCAAGTCCCAAGTGAGGGATTTTAATAAGGGATACTTGACAATCACAAGAATCAACGATACCCCCAAACTTAGTGTGGAAACTACTCTCAGATGGACTCAAAACTATTGGTTGGATTCTAGGGTCTTTAGGGTCAGAACTACACTCAGCTTCTTCTATAGGAGGAAATAAGGTAGACTTAGAAACTGGTAAAGGTTCACACTTAGCTTTCCAAATATTATAAGTATTCATCAAAGGGGAAGAATCTAACAAAGTATTCACCTCATTAATAACACTATCATCGTCAACATCAAACCCAAAGTGGGCTAGGCATTTCTCTAACGGATCTTCTAACGAAGTGTTTGGTAAAGATTTTTGAACTGAAGTACTAGCTATATTCACTTCTTCTAAATCATAGATCTCACAAGAAAGTTGTCTACTCATACTAAAAAGATTCAGTTCAATAGCCATTTTACCAAAAGAAATATTAATTATTCCATTCCCATAATTGATGACGATATTATTTGTAGCTAAAAATGGATGACCTAAGATCACTGGTACTTGAGCCTCTGGGACTTGAAAAGGTTGGGTGTCTAATACATCAAAATCCACTGGGGAAACAATTCTATCAACCTGAACCAAATCATCCTCTATCACGTTAAAATTCTTTATGAGTCTATCATCTTCGTCAGAGACTATTGTCTTCGAGTCGTTAGACTCCAAATCACTAGTCTCAGGACAAACTTGTTCCTCTAAAACATCATCATACTCATAAGAACAAGGAAATATTATTTCGTCCAAAGTAATGTTATCTCTAGTCAAATCCTCTTCCTTTTGAATAGGTGAATAATCATTAATATTATTAGGATTAAAACTAGAGACAACATTATTATCATTATGCTCAATTTCCTCGTCTTTATGACTACGGATTTCTTCATCAACAGTATAATCATCATCATAATAATACGAAGATGTTTGAACTTTTTCTAAATATGTAGTGTCTTCTATTCTAACCTCGTCCTCTAAATTAGGTAAATATTCATCATTATTATCAAGGGTAAAAGGGGAAACACTGTATTGGCAATTAAGATCATTTTGAGGAATATTATTCTTTGCAGATATTTCATTCATACTTAACATGAACCTGTTTCTATCCTCAATCATCTGCTTGTTATTCTCAGCTATTTGCTTGTTATACTCAGCTATCTGCTTGAGGGATTCTTCTAGAGAAAGAGTTGGACTACTAATTGTTTTCCCCACACTTAATGCCAAACTATTTGTTATCTCAGATAGCTTCATGAGTGATTCTTCTAGAGGTGTAATAGGTTCATGATGAGTACTAGGTTGCAACTGCTCTAGGTCATCCCGCCAAGACAAAGAACTCGAATTTTGCTCATTTTCATGTTCAAAAGACGGGTGCATGTATGAATAGTAATTGGGATCACCTTGGTATGAACCATAACCTTCATAAGGTTGGTAGTGGTCCCAAGTACTATCCGCGCTATGTTGATAGTATGTATAATGTTTATTTTGAAATTCAGTCGGATATTTATTGTCTTGGTCCTCATAATACCAGTTCGATATTTTCTTAAAAAAATCCTAATAGATTTATAAAAAAAATCTAAGAAAATAAATCCTAACAGGAAGGGGTTCTAAACATAAACAAACAAGGCCGACTCAACCAAATCAAACTTACTGAATCTAGCAAACAAAAAACATGATGGCTCCAATTAGATTGTTTCTAGACCAGCTTCTATTATTCCAAAAGGCAACTAGTTACAGTCTTAGCAAATCTCTTAGAACGATCTGAATTAGATTAAGTCGAATAAAAGCAGGATAAGCTCTAAGGAGCTTTGATAACCCTGCCTCTTTGGCAACTTTTCCCTGGGTCACAAGGCGGCTCTAATCAACTTAAAATAATCATCCTGAACTTTAAGTTATGCTAACAAAGTAACCAATATAGTCATTTTGAATGATTTTCCAATAAACTCGTTACCATATAGGTCTCTTTCTAGTCAAATGTTAGGCTTAGGTTCGCGTTAGGTAACGTGTTCCTAAGGCGGGCAAGAAGGAAACGGTGATGAAATCCGAGTCCTTATCTTATATGGCCAGTCCTTGCCCTTACTAGAAAATAATTTCCGTATTCAAGTCCTCAACATATAAGCATTACGAAGGAATACAGAAAACCCACTGACAGGGGATTCGTAGGTGGTTAGAGTCTTACCTCCCGTACCAGACGAGGGGATGAATCGGTTGTAGTCGACTCAGGCCACCGACTCCTATGTCAGTGTACGAACCCGAGGGGCCGAGACAATATCGTAATTGTCGTCCTTCCATGTTACAGTTTATATTTAAATACCCTTCCGTAGGGTTAAAAAATTAATAATAAAGTTCAAAAGTTCAAAGTCCAAAGTCCAAAGTCCAAAAATAAGAAAAAAATAAAAATACATAAAATAATTACAAAAATAATAAGAATTTCCTAATACTATTTTCTAAAAAGAAAAATAAAAACCCTAAAAAAAATATTAACTAAAAAAATATAAAAAAAAAATCTTGTCTTCTATTTCCGTTCTTTTCGCTTTGTCTTTGACTTCCAAGTCTTTAATCAATTAATATAATCTTTAACTCCAATTCCTTTTTGATCCAAAACCTGTAATCCAAAGAAAATACCCAAAGACGTAAAATAGAACAAATGAAAATAAATAAAATAAAAATATAACTAAACTAATTAACCTAAAAAAAATCTAAAAACAATTCTAAAAACAAGTCCGCGTCGGCGGCGCCAAAAATTGATGTAATTTTAGAATAGTGGTAAAATAGGTTCGATTCTCGGACTTGTGAAGAATGAATTTAGATTTTAATAAACTAATTTTTTTTAAAACTACAAATATGCACAAAAGATGAAAATGATATTCACAAATAACTGAGGTTATCGATTTCACCATTAACCAATTAAGGTGATTCAATCTACTCAATATTCATGCAATTCTTTCGTTTAATTTGATTCTAAAATATTGCAATAAGTGGATTTCTAGAATAACAATTATATAACAAAAGCATGGAATATCTAAACCCTAGGCAAAGCATATACCATCAAACGAAATCACAACTGCTTTATAAAAATCATTTAATCAAATTTTTAATCAAGGCAGATAATCATAAAAAAAATTATAAAAATTAATTAAAAACAGAAATGTACCACTTTTATTGAAACAATGGCTTCCTACGTCACCTCAGCAAATAGGGTTTAGCTCCTCATGTTGAAAACATTCTCAATATACTCATTCATGGCTCAAAAAGGTGTTTACAAGAGGAAAAATCATTGACACAGAAAGTTTGCTACAGATATAAATGTTACAGAGAAGAAAAGATATTGTTGCTAGCTGTTACAAAAGAGATGACTTCAAAAGAATAGGCGACGGGGATACACAGCTACTACAACGATTTATTCAAACTTTTGGCAACATTTTCTTCATCTTCTTCATCATGATCATCACGAGCAGAATTTCTGATTCTTGATTATGAGCTTTTGGTCTCTCCAGCCCCCCCCCCCCCCTCTATGATGATTCGAAACCTCTTTTTATACCCACAGAACCCTACAAATCTTCCCTTTAATCCTCAACGGGATCATCTTTTAATGGTGGTTATTCCCGATAATTTTTCGGTGATTTTTTTCTGATTCTTGGATGATTCTGTTATCTTGTAATTACTCCAAAATATCTTCTTGATTATTACTTGATTTATCCCGAGCATAATACCTTCAAAGAACCTCTATAGATTTCTCATTTAATCCTCAACAGGATATCCCGATAGTTTATTTCTTTCTCCTGATTCACCGAGAATCAAATATCCGCCGTGATTTGGTCGTGATTTTGTTGTAGTGAATCATGCACATGATAGGGAAGAATATTTCCCTGTCTTAAATGTACAAAATCCCAAGATATCACGTATTAATCTACACAGTTGAGTGAAAATATTTTCCCGCCAAAATGAATTTTTGAACCGTGAAGAAGGGGGTATCCATATCCAATGTTCGGGTGCCTTTATCAAATTTTGGGTGCCTTTAGTAGCTTTTAAGCTCATTTTTTCCATATTTATTTATTCCACCAAAGTACCTGCAATTACATAAAATCACACTATTAGCACAAAATCAAGCTCCATCAATGGACAAATTGAGGACAAATTAGACACGAAAACGTGTCTATCAAATATATTGCATCTCAAGGTGACTGCTGCTTGGTACGAAGGTTTCCTACTGTTGGCTTACACTTCATTTACAAAGAATGTTAGATTCATATTGTCCTGATTTATTTATTTTTAAGTTTCCTTTCATTTCTTCTATCTTTTATATATTTTTCTGGTTACATAACCTTTTATCAGTTTTGGCACAAGGATATGTTATGGGTGCTAGTAGTCGCTATGCTTGGCCAAGTCACCAAGATTATGACTAATTTGCAGGAGGAAATTCCCAGTATGGTGGAGCCAGTTTACCTGTAGTGGCCATAAGGGATAAGTACTCATATCCACCTGAAAGCTATACCCCGTCGAGGGCTCATGGTGTGTACAACAGTGGTGATTTCAATATGGTCAAGAGGTACGTAAATGTACTGATTCTAATACCATATTTGTGTATCCAAGATCCATGTTGTTTCTTTAACTAAAGTTTTTCTTTCTTATGTCTATTTAACGGTTATAACTTCTGCTACCATTGAAAGAAACATAATGCAATTTGGATGAGTGTGATGTTCTTAGTACCTGGGTCTAGACCATAACAAATTATGAAGCCGTATAAGAAGAAAAACTAGGGTTCTTATTTTTTCATATTGATTTACTATTATGTTGATGATGAACAAGCAATTGTACTTTTCATATTGTAATGGTAAGACTTATTATTCTTTATAATGGAAGGATTTTTGTAAGTTTATCTTTTTGCAGTAGCTGCATAATTTGTCATGCAACGACAAAAATAGTTGCATAACTTGTCATGGAACTACAAAAATGGTTGCATAACCTGTTATGCAGTCGAGAAAATGGTTGCATATTGCATTATGCAGTCACCTTTTTGTTAACACTGAAATCAACTAAAACGTAACTACATAATCTGTTATGCAGCTCCAAAAATTTCTACATAACCTGTTATGCAGTTGAAAAATGGTTGTATAATGCATTATGCAACCACTTTTTTGTTAGCACTGAAATAAAAAAAATGGTTGCATAACGCATTATGCAACAATTTTGTAAAGAGTAGTTATAACTTATTCTTGCAATTGAATAAAATTGCCTTTATTTTGATTTCATATGAATTAATTGATTGGGTTGCAATTAAAGTGTGAACTAAACTAAACTCTATCTACTACACATAAGTGGAATGTAAGGAAAGTTTAGATTTGCACGGTGGACCACTGATTCCTTTACCTATTCGTGGATTTGTGTAATTAGTAAAATATGTTTTATAATAGACATATATAGAAGAAGAGTCATACTTGATATGCATATGGTTGGCGTTAATGGTGAAATATAAATCCGTGTTCCATGGGAGTAGAAAGAATTATTAGACCATATAACAATCCTTTCTCGTTAGGGTACATATACCAATCCATCTATGTAATCACAATTTTGACTTTGAATTAATCAATTATGTACAATTACTTCTGTGAAGTATTAACTGTGATTGGGAAAAAAAAGGATACTACTATTAGAATAATATGTTGTGCAGCTATAAAAATGTCTGCATAACATGTTGTACAATTGAGAAAATAGATGTGTAACGCATTATGCAGATGCTTTTTTGTTAGAACTAAAATCAACCAAAAAATAGCTGCATAACCTGTTATGCAACTACAAAAATGTATGCATAACCTGTTATGTAGTTGCCAAAATGATTGCATAATGCATCATGCAACCCCTTTTTGTAAGCACTAAAATAAAAAAAAAAATAGTTGCATAATCTATTATACATCCGAAAAAATGGTTGCATAACATATTAAGCATCAAATTTTTTCGTAAGCACTAAAATCAACCAAAAAATGGCTGCATAACATGTTATGCCTACAAAAATGGATACATAACTCGTTATGCAATTGATAAAATGATTGCATAATTCGTTATGCATCCTTTTTTTATTAGAATGTTATTTTTTATGCATATACAATGTTTTAGTGGTTGCGTAACCAAATTAGTGGATGCATAAACCAAAATTTGGTTATATTATGTGTAACACCCGTAATTTTCGCATGACACTTACTCATGGACGTGTCATGGCCTGGGTTGAAGTTTCATCCTAAGCTTATAAATTTTACCCAGATATGCATTGGGGTGTGGATGCCTTGACCCTGAATTATAGTGTTAAGGCCCTATTACGCGTGATGCATATTCGGGGAGGCATGATAGTGCAAAGGCATTATTATACCGAGCCGAAGTTGCGTAAGTGAGAGCATCATAGTGTTAAGGCACTATTATGCCGTGATGCATGATCCAATGCATCACCGAGCCGAAGTTGCGTAAGTGAGAGCATCATAGTGCTAAGGCACTATTATCCCGTGATGCATGATCCAATGCATCACCGAGCCGAAGTTTCGTAAGTGAGAGTATCATAGTGCTAAGGCACTATTATGCCGTTATGCATGATCCAATGCATCACCGAGCCGAAGTTGCGTAAGTGAGAGCATCATAGTGCTAAGGCACTATTATGCCGTGATGCATGATCCAATGCATCACCGAGCCAATGTCGCTATTTGATAAATGCATCATAATGATAAGGCTCTATTATGCCGTGATGCATTATCGAGAATGCTTCATCGAGCCAAGAATGCTTGGCTTTGGCAAGAAATCTTCATTTTTCGGCCTTGCAGTCGATGGATGGCCCTTACCTTTCAAATATTTATTTGTGGAAATGCAAATAAAACATATATAAGGAGGGAGCTTTGCTTGAATGTGCATGAGCGGTAATGCACATATAAATGCGATGTAGCTTATACAATGGAGCATACTTGATGCTCATCAACGTGTTTAACTGTAGCTTACCCGAGAATGCTTCGCTTGGCTTTGGCAAGAAATCTTCATTTGCGGCCTTGTAGTCGATGGATGACCCCTACCTTTCTAATATTTTTTTGTAGAAATGCGAATACAACATATATAGGGAAGGAGCTTTGTTGGAATGTGCATGAGCGGTAATGCACATGTATATATACGAAGCAGCCTATACATTGGAGCATACTTTATGTATAAGCATCAATATGCTTGTAGCTTAACCGATGAAGCTTGAATGTGCATGAGGGGTAATGCACATGTAGATATGCGAAGTAGCCTATACGTTGGAGCATACTTGATGCATAAGCATCAATATGCTGGTAGCTTAGCCGATGAAGCTTGAATTATGCGAAAGCATCTTTCGATCGTGTTACGTACTTGATAATGCATATTTGCATAATAAATAGCGATAGTTATGCACAAGCTAGTGCATACCTTGCGAAAGCCCTTTTGGCCTACACGGACTAGGCTTTTCTTGGCCTTTGTCCTTGCGATGAAGTTGGAATCGAAGTTGGTTTTGCCTTAATAGGCTTAAGTTGTTTGTCCCTTTCGAATTGACCCTTTGATGAACTACGGTCATGCTTGATCCCGTCAAGGTACGGGTTGGGTACGTAGGAAGCCGCAATGCAATGCATTAAGGTGCATCACCTTGTCGCTCATATCATCTAATTTGGGAGATGATTGCGACATTACGGTAACTCATATCATCTGGCTCGGCAATGCTAAGCAAGAGATGATTGTTGCTACACTTGATGAGGTAGTTGCAATTCCATTTGATGGATTGTTCATACTTCCTTGGAACCGTCGCGGCATAAAATGGCATGAGCCTGGATGTTGCACTCTTGGCAAGAACAAGATAAGTGTAGTCTTCAGCGCATGGTCGAAGTAAAATTGATGAAGCGAAAGATTAGGCTTGAAATAGCCTAGGTGTTGGTCCAAGGCATGAGTTAGGCCTGGACAATATATCGAAATTATGTGATGCTTTCCAGAGGCATCCCCATTAGATTGTATAGCCTTCAACCCTTGGTATAATGAGGGTAAGTTGGAATGGTATGCTAGTCAAAGGCATTCACCATGGGCTTTAATGGCCTTGCACCCTTTGTAGGACAAGGGTGTGTTGGAACGATATGGAGACTATGGTTTGAGTACCATGCTTGCAAAGCAAGTTTGGAAAGGAAAATATGTCTTGAACAGTATAAACTTAGCTTGAATGATGTGGGAACTACGTTTCAAGTATAATGATTACAAGGTAGGCTTGGAAAGCAAAAATTTACCTGCACTTTCCAGCGAGAAGTTAGGATTTAAGGTCGGGTTACACTCTTAAAAATCACGCATCGGGGAGTTCTGGCCTGCCTAGCGCAACGCGCCGGAGGCGGAATTTTTCCAGTCCGTGACATTATGTGTTATGCATCCTTTTGTGGTGGCTGTATAATTTGTTATGCATCTTCTTCTTTTTTGGAATTTATTTTTGAAGTATATACATCGTTTTAGTGGTTGCATAACCAAATTAGTGGATGCATGAACCAAAATATGGATGTATAATGTACTATGCATCCTTTGTGGTGGCTACATAATTCTTTATGCATCTTTTTTTGTTGGAATGTTATTTTTTTTTGCATATACATCGTTTTAGTAGTTGCATAACCAAATTAGTGGATGCATAAACCAAAATATGGATGCATAATGTGTTATGCATCATTTGTGGTGGCTGCATAATTTGTTATACATCTTTTGTGGTGTCTGCATAATGTGTTATGCATCATTTGTAATGGTTGCATAATGGTTATGTATTCATTCTTCGAAATTTTTTCCTAAAAGAACAATCACCTCCGACTTTTTCGTAAAAATTTAAATTTGACATTGTTGTTTATACTCGTTGTGTAGATCTCTTTAAAAGCTTTCCAACGAAATAAAATTTATAAAATTCCAAAACACGGATTTTTAGATATGTTCTATTCTAGTTTGCCTGCCAATTATACCCCTGAAAAAATAGGATGCATAACTAGTTATGCAGACACTTTACAAAGGAGAGAGAAAATCCGAGATTTCTTTGTCATACAAATATAATATAATAAGGGTACTTGTGTCTTCTTCCTTTCTTTTCATAATTTTAAATAATTATGGGTTTGACAATAAATAGAAAATATTTTGGGCTTATGAATAGGAAAACTAATTTTTTGGGCCTTAGCCTAAAATTCCCACTATACATATCGCTAGCCTGTAGGGCTGGGCAAAAACTCACCCAATCCGCCGATCTCACCCGATCTGGTCCAATCTTATTAGATTGTGTATTCGATATGTACATGGTGGTATAATCTTAAGAAGTAAAAACCATTATATAATATGGGTTCTGAAATATAAAACCCCACCCAGGATCAAGATTGCACGAACACACCTAAAAGGATAATATAATTGTGGACATGATATTGTTCCGATATGCGGCGGACATGCTATGTTGTCTCGTGAAAAATCAGACATTAAGCATTTTTCAGATACTGATTGGACATTTTCGAACACGCCGTAAGTGATTCATATTGGTTTGGAATATCAAAATAAACTAAATGTGATGGGAATTTATTCTCATTTTAGTCAAATCAAAATACTATTTTCAAAAGACTTAGTCATTATTTTATATTATTAAATTTATCTAATAAGTAGCCAAATATTTAATAATAAAACAATTATTTTGTTGACCAGATTGTTATCTTATCAACCTAAAATCCCATAAATATATATCATGCCCCTGTAACCTGTTTTTTTTATATTTAACGTGTCACTGTAACAATGTTGTGTCATAAGAGTACGGACTATGATGAGCCTAGGTGTTTTTGGGTGAAAACAAATATAATGCAAAATGGTACTTTCAAGTAGGTTGGAGAGATCAAGCTCGAACAGGACGATCCTAAACCAAGAAATGTCACGTCCTGCTTTGGTTACAAAAATGGAAATGATTAGGGTAGGTCTTAGGGGAGGGATGCAAAGAAGGTTGAGAAATATTATTAGTGTGTGAAGAAGAATGGATTCTCCGTAGAGGAATCGCTAATTATGTAAGTTTTGGTTTCTTCAGACTGATTGTGTGGTTGTCTCGTTTTGCCTTGTTTCGAATAGATGAGAATCATCTATTCATAGTTTGAAGATGACACTAATTTCTCATAAGTCGTGGGAGTTAGGAAGAGATAGAGAAGTGACGATTGTGGAGATCGTAGTGGGGTGGTGCCCGGAAAGCAAGGAAGACATATCTGACTACTACTCCTCATCCTCTCAACTGTTCTGTAACCGCTCACTCCTTGTTACCTTCTTGTTCGTGGGGGTTGTGTCACCACCCACGATGCCATAGACCGCCAGACCAATACCCCAATGAGAGTCCCCCTATATTGTGTATTTGATATATCGTGGAAATAGTGGAGTCATAAGCCATTATAGCTTTGATTAAGTCAAGTAGAGTCAAGTGACTTGATAAGTCAGTGAGCTAAGTCGGTATATGTAGAAGATAAAGTTGTGCGACTTACTGGATTGATGGTCAAACGGGTTAGTGTCGAGTCTAAGAAGTTTAATGGTCATGTACTTGCTTGAAAGTAACAAGTTATATTTGATGGCTAAGTATTAGCTCAGAAGTGACTTATCGTAAGTCTGAAAGGCGATTAAGAATAAATATTGTAGAAGGCTCCTTGAGCAAGGAGACCTACTGGAATTCGTATAAGACTCAATGTATGATCTATATTGAGAAGAAAGACGTATTTATGAGGAAAATAGCTAACAAAACTAACACTAGATACTTAACGCAAATAAGAATGTTTTAGCTCTTTTAGTGTAAAAAGGCTATGTGTTAACGTCTCAGGAGTAAGACCAATATGCACATCTTCTGGTAAATATTAATTGTACTAGGGATAAGAAGCTAGAACCAAGGAGGTTTGAAGTTAGCACTTCAATTGCATAGTTAGCACTGAGGTTTTAACATTAACGTACATGTGGCTAAGTCGTTATGTAAGAGTATGTTATGCCAAGAGGCATACTAGAGTTTGAAACTCAGTGGATAAGTTATGGAGGATGCTAGGGATGCATTGTCCCATGTGGGGCGATCCAGAGAAGCTAGAGACGTATTATCCATTATGGGGGGTGTTAGCCTTTGGCTAAAGACGCATAGGATCTAGGGCCGAGGTCGCCAAAGAGAATCCAAGGGCGACAAGTCTAGGGACGCGGAGGCCATGAACGCCGAGGAGAAGCCAAGAGAGCAAAGGCTAGGGACGTCATAAATAGGGGGAAGAGGCAATGGACGCACTGGAGATGTGAAGACGCCAAGGAAGCTTGGAGACGCGCTTGGCTTGGCCGCTAGGGACGCACATGAATGAGACGCGCTTGGGAGCTTGGGCGTATATGAACTTGGCTAGGAACCAAGGGTGTCAAGGAGCTAGGAAAGGACGTCTCGGAGCTGGCAAGGATGCCACGGAATTAAGGACGCAGCTTTGGAGGCGCATATGCCTTTTGGCGCACTTGGCCACTAGGGTTAGCGCATTTGGCGCTTATATTAGGATTATCACTTTGGTGCTAGAATTTAGGTGCCAAGGTTATGATACATTGTCTAAGGCCTTATTAGGCTAAAATGTGTTAGCTAAGACCATTTTTGATTAGTTAGCGCTTCTCAGGTGCTAAGTTTCAGTGCCAGGAAAGTTAGCACTTTGGAGCTATTGTGGCTAACTGGTGCCAATGTTGTGCTAAGATAAATAGATAATGTTATCTTGGCGCTAATATGAGAAAGTGATAGGGTTAGCCTAGCTGAGAGGTTCAATGCCCCCTTTTATGGCATTGCTTTTCAGTTGTGGCGCATCCAGGAGGATTAGCGCGTTATTTATGGCTTATATTTAAGCGAAGTGCTAAAGTAGCATATTTTAAGCTCAAAAGAGTAATTTGAGGAGCATTTATTTCCAATGAAGCGTTAAGGTATAATGTATTTCAGGGTTTAAGCATTAGTTCTTCCTGATTTTAATGGATGTTGTTAAAACATCGATGCACATTCGAGACAAGTTCAAGGAATTCAACCGTGGAATTTTATGCGACTTGAGACTAGTTCGATATGGAAAAAAATTTGTGAGTACTAAGGAGGCTACGATACTAGTTTAGAATGTTTTTAGTTATTCATAGAAGACTCAAGTTTGCTATATACTAATGGAAACCCATCTAGGAGATTGAGACTTATTATGTAGAGATTATAGACTACATTGTTAGCGTGGAATGCTTTTAGCCTTTTGTAGAGATTGTATCCTCAATTCACCTGTGGAATATAAAGTGGAATACAATATTTTGTGTTTTGAGATGGTGAGCTGAGGATATCTACTTCTTAAACCCAAAAATATATTCTAGCTTAACGCTTCGTTCGTAACGAACTTGTCTGAAATTGCTCATTTGAGCCCAAATATGCTACTCTAGCACTTTGCTTAAATATAAGCCACAAATAATGCGCCACTCCTCTTGGACGCGCCATAATCAAGAAGCAATGCCATAAAAGACACATTGAACCTCTCAATTAGCTAACCTTAGCCTTTTCTCGTATTAACACCAAGATAGCACTAGCTATTCGGCTTAGCATTGCATTGCCACTAGTTAGCCACAATAACGCTAAAAGCGCTAACTTTCCTGGTGCTAAACCCTAGCACCTGAGAAGTGCTAACTAGTCAAAAATATTCTTAGCTAACGTGTTTTACATAATAAGGTCTTAAACCAACGTACCGCTACCTTGGCATCTTAACCAAAGCACTGAAATATCTAACCCTAGCTCTAGCGTCAAATGCGCCACAAGCCCCATACGTCTCCCTTGGCTAGTGACGCCCTTGGATCTTTGCAATGACGCCCTTGGCCCTTGGTTCTGACTCCCTTAGCTTCATAATGCCCCTTCCCTAGCTCTAAGGCGTTCCTAGTAAAATCTAATGCGCCTCTGGAGCTAGCGCGTCCTTATCCATTCTTAGTAGCCTTCTCAAGGAGCCCTCTACAACATTTGGCCTCAAATGCCTCCCAAACTTACAATAAGTCGCTAATACTTAGCCATTAATATGCCACATTACTTTTGATGAAGTACATAGTCACTAAACTTCCCAGACTCGACACTAATCATTCTGACTTTCAATCCAGTGAGTCACATCACTTATCTCACTAACTTAGCAAGTCATTTGACTTGACTTGAATTAATCAAAACCATAGTGGCTTATGACTCAAATTTTTTCACGAGATAAAAAATACAACATGGGGGGATACTCATTGGGGTATTGGTCTAGCGGTCTACGCCATCGTGGGTGGTTACACAACCTCCACGAAAAAGAAGGTAACAAGAAGAGGGAGGTTACAGAGCAGTTGAGAGGATGAGAAGTAGTGGTCATACAGGTCTTCCCTACTTTCCGGGAACCACCCCACTACAATCTCCACAATCATCACTTCTCTATCTCTCCCTAACTTCCACAATTTACTAGAATATCAGTGTGTCTTCTTCAAACTATAAATAGATGATTCTCATCTAATCGAGACAAGACAGAAACACACAATCATACAATCATTCTGAAGAAACCAAAACACACAGAATTAGCGATTCCTCTACGGAGAATCCATTCTTCTTCACACCACTGATTGTTTCAACCTTCTTTGCTTCCCTCCCCTAAGACCCACCCAAGTCCTTTCCATATTTGTAACCAAAACAGAACATGAACGACCATTTCTTGGTTTAAGCTCGTCCTGTTCGATCTTGATCTCTCGAACCTACTTGAAAGTATCACTTTGTAGTACATTTGTTTTCACCCTAAAACACCGGCAGAGGGATCCTTTGAATTTCAGGCGTGTAGGGAGGTTGGTGTTGATGGACCGAGGATGAGTCCTCCTTGCCATGGTTTCGTAGGAGTCTCTCCAGACCTTCATGGGTGACAAGTTCGAGTTGTTGGTACTTCTGTGGTGGTCGATCAGGAATGATATAAACTGCATCGTTCCTTTGAGTCTTTGACGTTCCAGCGTCAGTGGTTATTGTGAGGCTGGTCTTGGTTCGC
Organism: Papaver californicum; assembly: GCA_023531435.1. Lineage (NCBI taxonomy): Eukaryota > Viridiplantae > Streptophyta > Magnoliopsida > Ranunculales > Papaveraceae > Papaver > Papaver californicum. The sequence goes on from JAJJMC010023397.1 coordinate 2,205,180, forward strand.
TCCATCAGGCAATGGTGTTGTTCAGGGTGAGTCGCTTCGTCAGGGTCTTGAGATAAGCGAGTACCTCCTTCTGAGTAGTAGCTATATCCACCTGAGTTCTGGCGAGGACTTCTTGTCTTTTCATCATATCGGCTATATTGAATGGAGTATGAGTATTCTCGGTATCTTCAGCGGTTTTGTCACCGAGAGGAGTTGTACTAATATAATTGGTATGGGGAGGTTCAGTGGTAATATGGGTGTTTTCAGAATCACCACCATCAGTACTACATGAACCAACAATAGGAGTTGTAACCGCTCTATACCTAAGAACCACCATTTTTGAAATAACTGAAAAAATTGGCTTTTATAATCAAGAGGTTGATCTCCCTCTGTGGTCGCCAATTGTTTTAGGGTGAAAGAATGTACTGCAAAGTGGTACTTTCAAGTAGGTTCGAGAGATCAAGCTCGAACAGGACGAGCCTAAACCAAGAAATAGTCGTTCACTTCATGCTTCGATTACAAAGATGGAAATGATTAGGGTAGGTATTAGGGGAGGGAAGCAAAGAAGGTTGATAAATATCAGTAGCGTGTGAAGAAGAATGGATTCTCCGTAGAGGAATCGCTAATTCTATAAGTTTTGGTTTATTCAGACTGATTGTGTGGTTGTCTCGTTCTGACTTGTTTCGAATAAATGAGAATCATCTATTCTTAGTTTGAAGAGGACACACATTGATTCGTAAGTCGTGGAAGTTAGATAGAGATGTAGAAGTGGTGATTGTGGAGATTGTAGTGGGGTGGTGCTTGGAAAACAAGGAAGACCTTTCTGACCACTACTCTTCATCCTCTCAACTGTTCTGTAACCAACCAATCCTTGTTACCTTCTTGTTCATGGGGGTTGTTTCACAACCCACGATGTTGTAGACCGCCATACCAATACCCCAATGAGAACCCCCCCATGTTGCATTTGATATCTCGTGTAAATAGTGGAGTCATAAGCCACTATAGTTTTGATTAAGTCAAGTCGAGTCAAATGACTTGCTAAGTCACTGAAGTAAGTTGTGCGACTTACTGGATTGATGGTCAAATGGGTTAGTGTCGAGTCTAAGAAGTTTAATGGTCATGTACTAGCTTAAAAGTAACATGGTATATTTGATGGCTAAGTATTAGCTCAGAAGTGACTTATCGTAAGTCTGAGAGGCATTTGAGACCAAATATTGTAAAAGGATCCTTGAGCAAGGAAACCTACTATAATTCATATAAGACTCAATGTATAATCTATATTGAGAAGAGAGGCGTATTTCTGAGGAAAGTAGCTAGCAAAAACTAACACTAGCTACTTAGCGCAAATAAGAATGTTTTAGCTCTTTTAGTGTAAAAAGGCTAATGTGCTAACGTCTCAGGAGTAAGACCAATATGCACATCTTCTGGTAAATATT
>JAJJMC010023397.1:2206604-2241169 GCA_023531435.1 Papaver californicum
CACTTCAATTGCATAGTTAGCACTGAGGTTTTAACATTAACGTACATATGGCTAAGTCGTTAAGTAAGAGTATGTTATGCCAAGAGGCGTACTAGAGCTTGAAACTCAGTGGATAAGTTATGGAGGATGCTAGGGATGCATTGTCCCATGTGGAGCAAGCCTGAGAATCTTGAGACGTATTAGCCATTATGGGGCGTGCTAGCCTTTGGCAAAAGACGCATAGGAGCTAGGGCCGAGGGAGCCAAGGATAGGAACGCGGAGGTCATGGACGCTGAGGAAAATCCAAGGGCACCAAGGCTAGGGACATCACAGCTAGGGTCACTGAGGCCATGGACACACTGTAGATGTGAATATGCTAATGATGTAAGGGCTCCAAGGATGCAACGCCAATGAAGCTAGGGCGCCAAGGAAGCTTGGAGACGCGCTTGGCTTGGATACTAGGTGTAACACCCGTATTTTTGTATGACACTTACTCAGAGACGCGTCATGGCCTGGGTTGAAGCTTCACCCTAAGCTTATATTATCCCATTATGCATGATTGAGAATGCATCACTGATCCAATCTTGCGTACCGAGAATGCATCATAGTTCTAATGCACTATTATGCCATGATGCATGATTAAGAATGCATCACTGAGCCAATGTTGTGTACCGAGAATGCATCATAGTGCTAATGCACTATTATGCCGTGATGCATGATTGATAATGCATCACTATAAAGTGCAGTAGATGAACGCCATATATCCTCCTTATATCCACTTGTATAAATGCAAATAAAACATATATATGGAGGAGGTGTTGGTTGGAAATCGATGATGCTTAAATATGCCAACCAGATGGTGGAATTGCCTTGACGCGCCAACCAGATGGAGGAATTGCCTAGAGGCGCCAACCAAAAAGCGGATTTTCCTAGAGGCGCCAACCAGTAAGCGGATTTTCCTTAGAGGCGCCAACCAGAAAGCGGATTTTCCTAGAGGTGCCAACCAGTTAGCGGATTTGCCTTAGAGGCGCCAACCAGTTGACGTTTTTTCCTAAGTGCAGTCGATGGATGTCACTTCATTTTCTTTTATTTATTTATAAAAATGCGAATAAAACATATATAGGGAGGGAGCTTTGCTTGAATTTTCATGAACGGTAATGCACATATATATATATATATATGTGATATGGCCTATACGTTGGAGCGTACTTGATACTAAAGCATCAATATGCTTGTAGCTTAAACGATGAAGCTTGAATGTGCATGAACGGTAATGCATATATATGCGATGTGGCTTATATGTTGGAGCATACTTGATGCTTAAGCATCAATATGCTTGTATCTTAGCCCATAAAAGTTTGGATTATACGAAAGCATCTTTCAATCGTGTTATGTACTCGAGAACGCATATTTGCCTAGTAAATAGAAATAGTTATGCAAAAGCTAGTGCATACCTTGCAAAAGTCCTTCGGCCTATACGGGATAGGCTTTGCTTCTCCTTTGGCCTTGCGATGAAATTTGGAATCAATATTGACTTTTCCTTAATAGGCTTAAGTTGCTTGTTCCTTTCGAATTGACACTTTGATGAACTACGGTCATGTTTGATCCCTTCAAGGTACGACGGGATGGGTACGTAGGCAGCCGCAATGCAGTGTATTGAGGTGCATCATCTTGTCGCTCATATCATCTAATTTGGAGATGATTGCGACGCTTTGGTAACTCATATCATTTGGATCGATAATACTATGCAAGGAGATGATTGTTACCGCACTTGATGAGGTAGTTGCATTCCATTTGATGGATGTTGCACCATTGGAAAGAGCAAGACCAGTGCATACTCCAGCGTATGATCGAAGCTGAATTGATGAAGCGAAAAATTAGGCTTGAAATTGCCTAGGTGTTAGTCCAAGGCATGAGTTATCCTATGCTTTCGAAAGGCATTCACCATTCACTTGAATAACCTTCATCCCATAGAAGAACAAGGGTGAGTTTGCATGATGTGGAAACTACGTTGCGAGTATAATGCTTACAAAGCATGCTTGGAAAGGAAAAATCTACCTGCATTTTCCAGCGAGAAGTTAAGTTTTAAGGTCCTGTTTCTATCTTTTAAGCCACGCATCGGGGAGTTCTGGCCTGCCCAACGTAATGCGCCGGAGGAGGAATTTTACGGTCTGTGACAAATGGTATCAGAGCAAGTTCCAAGAAAACACTAGGGACTGTGCGTTGTGGAATCGTCAAGTGAGTGTTGGTGATGCGACTATAAAATTTTCCTTCAAAAGAGAAGGAAAAAGGTTGGAAGAGTAGACCAACTGTTATGCAAAAGAAGAGTTTATGACTGATAGGCCAGTTATTTTATAAGTTTGTGCGGGACAATCAGGTTAAGCGCCTGTGTTAAGAAAAATTGTAACTACTACGATAGTTACTTTGCTGATATTTGGACGCGCTCGAGTGTACTATGAGTTTTCCTGACCTTATTAGACTCTTTTACCATATTGTTGGTAACCCGAAAGACCGTCGTTGGAACGGTGGTAGACAACGGGACTGATCATCCCCACCCGTCGCTGGAACGGTGTGTGTTGTCATGCCTGCTAGCTCCCACTTATGAGTGGCAACGCGGAAGACCGTTAGATGTAGCGGTTGGCTTGCATCCGAATGCTCCGGCAATTGATTTTGGTCCTCATAGTACTAAGTACAATATTGCTTGCCATATTGATAACCTTTTAAACTCTTGTGAACTTTGGGGATTCTTAAGATTGTATGTTATGGGACGCCCACTTGAGATCTCGTGTTTGAGTAAATCCTTTTGCATTCTTGAGCATGTGGAATGGGACACATGTTTAGGGGTACAAATTGATTTTCTTGGTAGTTGTAAAAACCTTTTCTGATCCTCGAGCATACTGTATGGGACGTATGTTTGGAAGGTCTTAATCGGCGTTTACGGCAACTACGAACACTATTAGGATTCCAGGATATACGGAATGGAACGCATATTCCGAAGGTTCTAATTTTTGTTCATTAACAAACATTAAACCCTTGATGGATTTTTGTGCATCATGTTATGGGACATAGGCGCAGGAAATCCAAATCAATGGAGCTTGTCCACAATAGTTTTAGAGTTGAGTTTAATTTCAGGGACGAAATTCTTTGAAGGTGGTAAGAATGTAACACCCGCAATTTTCGTATGACGTTTACTCAGGGGCGTGTCATGGCCTGGGTTGAAGCTTCACCTTAAGCTTATAAAGCTTACTCAGATATGGATTAGGGTGTGGATACCTTGACCTCAAATTATAGCGTTAAGGCCCTATTAGGCCGTGATGCATAATTGAGAATGCATCACTGAGCCAATGTTGAGTACCAAAAACGCATTATAGTGTTAATGCACTATTATGCCGTGATGAATGATTGAGAATGCATCACTGAGCCAATATTGCGTACCAAGAATGCATTATAGTGCTAATGCACTATTATGCCGTGATGCATGATTGATAATGCATCAATTAGCCAATGTTGTGTACCAAGAATGCATTATAGTGCTAATGTACTATTATGACGTGATTCATGATTGAGAATGCATCACCGAGCCAATCTTGCGTACCGAGAATGCATCATAGTGCTAATGCACTATTATGCCGTGATGCATGATTGAGAATGCATCACCGAGCCAATGTTGCGTACCGAGAATGCATTATAGTGCTAATGCACTATTATGCTGTGATGCATTATTGAGAATGCATCATTGAGCCAATGTTGCGTACCAAGAACGCATTATAGTGCTAATGCACTATTATGCCGTGCATGATTGAGAATGCATCACTTAGCCAATATTGCGTACCAAGAATGCATCATAGTGTTAATGCACTATTATGCCGTGATGTATGATTGAGAATGCATCACTTAGCCAATGTTTCCTACCGAGAATGCATCATAGTGCTAATACACTATTATGCCGTGATGCATGATTGAGAATGCATCACTAGAAAGTGTAATAGATGAAATATCCTCCTTATATCCACTTGTATAAATGCAACTAAAACATATATAAGGAAGAGGTGTTGGTTGGAAATCGATGATGCTTAGCTATGCCAACCAGATGGCAGAATTGCCCTGACGCGCCAACCAGATGGCGGAATTTTCTAGAGGCGCCAACCAGAAACTGGAATTGCCTAGAGGCGCCAACTAGTAAGCGGATTTGCCTTAGAGGCGCCAACCAGAAAGCAGATTTTCCTTAGAGGCGCCAACCAGAAAGCGAATTTTCCTAAAGGCGCCAACCAATTAGCGGATTTTCCTTAGAGGCGCCAACCAGTTGGCGTTTTTTCCTAAGTGCAGTCGATGGATGTCACTTCTTTTTCTTTTATTTATTTCTAAAAATACGAATAAAACATAGATAGGGAGGGATATTTTCTTGAATGTGCATGAGCGGCAATGCACATATATATATATATATATATATGGCCTATACGCTGGAACATACTTGATGCTAAAGCATCAATATGCTTGTAGTTTAACCGATGAAGCTTGAATGTGCATGAGCGGTAATGCACATATATATATGCGATGTGGCCTGTACGTTGGAGCATACTTGATGCTTAAGCATCAATATGCTTGTAGCTTAACCGATGAAGCTTGAATGTGCATGAGCGGTAATGCACACACACATATATATATGCGATGTGGCCTATACGTTGGAGCATACTTGATGCTTAAGCATCAATATGCTTGTAGCTTAACCCATAAAAGTTTGAATTATACGAAAGCATCTTTCAATCTTGTTATGTACTCGAGAACGCATATTTGCGTAGTAAATAGAAATAGATATGCACAAGCTAGTGCATACCTTGCGAAAGTCCTTCGTCCTATACGGACTAGGCTTTGCTTCTCCTTTGGCCTTGCGATGAAGTTTGGAATCAATGTTGACTTTTCCTTAATAGGCTTAAGTTGCTTGTTCCTTTCGAATTGACGCGTTGATGAACTATGGTCATGCTTGATCCCTTCAAGGTACAAGATGGGTACGTAGGCAGCCACAATGCAATTTATTAAGGTGCAACATCTTGTCGCTCATATCATCTAATTTGGAGATGATTGCGACGCTTTGGTAACTCATATCATCTAGATTGGTAATACTATGCAAGGAGATGATTGTTACCGCACTTTACGAGGTAGTTGCATTCCATTTGATGCATGTTGCACCATTGGAAAGAGCAAGACCAGTGCAGACTCCAGCATATGATCGAAGCCGAATTGATGAAGCGAAAAATTAGGCTTGAAATAGCCTAGGTGCTAGTCCAAGGCATGAGTTAGGCCTGGACAATACTCATAAGTGTATGATGCTTGCCAAAGGAATTCATCATTCGCTTGTATAACCTTCATCCCTTAAGAACAAGTGTAAGTTTGAATGATGTGGAAACTACGTTGCAAGTATAATGCTTACAAAGCATGCTTGGAAAGGAAAAATCTACCTGCATTTTCCAGTGAGAAATTAAGCTTTAAGGTTCGGTTTCTATCTTTTAATCGCGCATCGGGGAGTTCTGGACTGCCCAGCGCATAGCACCAGAGGCGGAATTTTCCGTTTCGTGACACTAGGGACGCACATGGCTGAGACACGCTTGTGAGGTTGGGAGTATATGAACTTAGCTAGAAACCGAGGGCGTCAAGGAGCTGGGAAATGGCTTCTCGGAGCTGGGAAATGGCTTCTCGGAGCTAGAAAGGGTGGCGTACTTGGCCACTAGGGTTAGCGCATTTGGCGCTTAGATTAGGGTTAGCAATTTGGTGCTAGGATTTAGGTGCCAAGGTTATGATACGTTGGCCAAGGCCTTATTGGGATAAAATGTGTTATCTAAGACCATTTTTGATTAGTAAGCGCTTCTCAGGTGCTAAGTTTCAGTGCTAGGAAAGTTAGCACTTTTGGTGCTATTGTGGCTAACTGATGCCAATGCAGTGCTATGCTAAATAACTAATGTTATATTGGCGCTAATATGAAAAAATGCTAGGGTTAGCCTAGATGAGAGGTTCAATGCCCCTTTTATGGCATTACTTTTCAGTTGTGGCGCATCCAAGATGAGTAGCGCGTTATTTACGGCTTATATTTAAGCGAAGTGCTAAAGTAGCATATTTTAAGCTCGAAAGATTAATTTGAGGATCATTCGTTGCGAATGAAGCGTTAAGCTATAATGTGTTCAGGGTTTAAGCATTAGCTATTCCCGAGTTTGGTAGATATTACCAGAACATCGATGCGCATTCGAGACAAGTTCAAAAAATTCAGTCGTGGAATTTTATGCGACTTGAGACTAGTTCGATATGGCATAAATATTGTGAGTATTGAGGAGGCTACGAGGCCAGTTTAGATGTTTGTAGTTATTTAGAGAAGACTTAAGTTTGCTCTATACTAGTGGGAAACCCACATAGAAGCTTGAAACTTAATATGTAGAGATTATAGACTACTTTGTTAGCATGGAATGCATGTAGCATTTTGTAGAGACTGTATCCTTAATTTGCCTGCGAAATTTAAGGAGGAATACAGTATTTTATGTTTTGAGGTGAAGTAAGAAGTATGCGCACAAGTATATGCGGATATTTCTATGTTCCTACAACTAGGAAGAAGGGTGATTTTACAATTTTAATCCTTGTCAAAAACTCACCATCTACACTAGGCGATGCCAAATTTAAGGTTTCTCGCTTAGCCTAAGGTGGGAGAAAACCAACCACTATGGCTTGAGGTTGCACCCAAATAAAGCAGACGAAATCTAAGTTTCCGACAAGTGAAATCTTGACTTTGACTTGGTAAAAATCGGAGTTCCGTCCAGGAGGAATATCTATATAGAAACACTTTTTTTCTTCTTATTCCTCTCTTTTCCATCTTTTTATCACACAAAAAATAGCAGTGTTTTCCCCTTTTAATTTTGAACGTGTTTCAAGTGGAATTTTTACGTGCCATTAAAAGGGATTTTTCTCTATTCAAAGGTGGTTCTATTGCGTCTTCAATTTTGATTTTCATTCCCAAACGAATATAATTTTTAAAACACAAAATAAATTCTTTGAACTTATAGTTTTCATTAATTGAAACAACAACTACATTACCAATCCACTTAGATAAAGATTAAGCTAATAATGATATATAAAATAGTTAAAAAATAATTAAATAATTAGTACAAATTATTAAATAAATTCGTAATAAGAGTAATTTGATGTCGTTTACATCTATTCTTCTTGAGACATACCCAATCTTTCGATAATTTATTTTCGTTTATATCGATAGTAGATTCAAGTTGTTGGCAAAACACTAATAATATCTTTATCCATGATTTCCATATATTCCGCATCTCTGGTTGACAAATGCATTCTTGTTGTGTTTGTAAGCACTTCTTAAAAATTACGGTATTTTGAATTCATCACTCCTTTTTATCTACTTTTTTCTCTCAAAGAATTCAATAAGTTTAGAATTCGTTCCCAATTGAATCCTGATATGATGTTATAATGGGTGTGGTTTCTGTTTTGGGTTTGTTGGATACTTTAGTATTGGTTTTTTGATGACGAACCTTGCAGTTTTCAGCATAGCTTGTGGTATTTGTAATTATATCAAGATTTGAATACAAAGATTCCCTAATATTTTGGGATGGTTCATCACGTGGTATTTCAATGGAGATATAATGAAGATTGAATGTTGAATACTGGTTGAAGTTGGATAGCCTAAGTTAGGGACTTGGGTTATATGAGTAGGGGTTGAATGTTGGATATTGGTTGAAGTTGGATATCTAAAGTTGGAGACTTGGGTTGAATGTTAGTTTGCAATGTTGGATGCTGGTAAGTGGAAGCAGTTGCAAAATGATTAGTTGCAAATTGGTTTCTTAGATTTTGGTTTGAATTGAAAGTGGAAAGAGCGTTACAAAGGTTTTGAGAGGAACTTTGAACATATTTAGGAAAAATTCTATATTCATCTTTTTTTTTTTACTTGAGAAAGGGCTATATTAAAAATGAAAACAAAATCACCACAAAGAAATGGTAAATTGTGTAAAACAGATAAGCTACCAAGTAGTATTACATAAAGAACCAGCAAAACGACCAAAAAGCTAGGAATCCAATAGAAAACAGAAAACTACTAAATGGCTATAACAACATCCCAGTTGTTCAGTACTGTACTGAGGAAAATATTAGCAAAAAATCTTTGTCCCAATAGACCAGTTAAAAAGTAGGCACTTCACTTTATTTAGTAATTGATCATATTCATCTATTTTCCCTTGGTCACTCTCAAAATGAATCTATCCAAGTTCTCTCTTAGGATTTGGTGATAATCATCTTACTCGAAATATTTTGCGTGCTTAGTAAAAAGTACTGGTCTTTCCATATTAACTTATATCATGTAAAATAAATGAGAAATAAGTTAGCACTGAAAAATTTACATAAAATCTGAAAAATAAAATATTAACAAATATACGTAACTTACATAGTTTGTATAATCCAAATTCGAATGGCTATCGTGAACATCCACAAGACATGAAACAAATTTATCCATATCAACCTTAATTGAGTTGAATCTATTTGTAATTCCAACAACATTATGGTTTTAGGATCACCACTCAAAATCACTAATTTATAAATAAAATTTTTTTGGCCAAAACTCGGTTTTGCTATCTTATCTTTCTATTTTCCTATTTTCTCAAATTCACAAAATGTGTGACAATAAAAAGATTTTATTGTTTGGTACAATTCTTTGATATTTTTTATCAGAAAATAAAAAAGGAATTTTTGAAAGACATGAAGAAAAAATCATGTTATTGCAAGATAATCTAGAGTGATTTCCAAGAGCGAAATGAAGTTTGGTTATATAAGGAAACCCCAAATAAACAAAATTTAAATTATAGTCGACAGGGGGTTTGAAGCCTTCATCCAAGGCTAGCAAAATAAAGAAACCCAATGAATATGGTGAGTGGGCGGAAACTTAGGTTCAACCTAAGTAGGAAACCAAGGTTCCGGCCAGCCATTTTCACAATGGAACTTTCTTTATTCATATACCACATTTGATCACACAAATCAAATTGGTTCTTTCTTCTTCTTTTTTTCACATATGTAACACCCCGAGTTCCGGACCAGGGTCAAACCCATATGGAGATCCGAACTCAAGGCATTACGGGTCGAAACGAGACAGTGCATAGATTTTACTATCTATAATTATTTTACTAAACACAACTGAACTCTTATATACATGAATTTGAGCATATGGATTTACTATTTAAACATCTATAACAAAATTTCGACAAAACATTTAAACAAAATTACACTTCAAGCAATTACAAGAAAAACAACAAAATAATCAAGGTAACTAACTTCTTAGTTCCATTTCCAAATTCCATGAAACCTGCAAGAATGTCAATTGGGGTGAGATGACAGCTCAGTAGAACGTATTCTCATTCTCAAAAGGCGCATGGCAATACCAATGAATCAAAGTAAACATACAACAAGAATATGCAACATAATTTTGAGGAGTCAATAATATAAATACAACAAACAAGTTCAAAATATTAATAATGTTTTCAATAAATCATCCAATTTATATTTCAATGTATGAGTTCACAACATCAATAATATTTATCATCCAATTCAGGATTCAACAAATCAGTTCACAACACCATTAATGCATTCAACAATTCACCCATTTAAATTTTAACACATGAGTTCACGGTACGAAAACCTTAGTCCGTACGCCCACATATCGTTTACCTCGGCACGGATAACCTCCACCGATGGATCAGGGATCATTACCTATACGTTCTTGGGAATCATTACCCGCCGTTAGCATGGAACCAAGTTTCATCTAACGGAAAAACATGAACTCATTTCCTTTGTGTAAATTATTTTTACAAACAATACTAACAACCCATGACATAGAAACGTATTACAAACAACATGTATATCTTTCGGACATTTAAGAAAATAAACTAACTCCAGAATCTTATACTATGTGTTTCATAATGATAACTTGATTCGGTCGTCTTAAAATTTTATATGAACATTCCTGATATAACTAACTATAATATACCCAAAATTTACAGCAAACCAATGGCTCAAATAAAAGATATTGAATTTACAAGATGATTTTAAAAATGGGCAGATTACATCATGTTACCAAAATATTCATAGTTAATTCATAATAATCTGAAAATAAGCAAATCCAAAGCACAATGAAAAATAAGACATAAATATACAACTTTTGTTAAATCCAAAAATAATTTTAGTATCATCAAGATTATCGAACACAATAAAAAAAATAACAAAGCGAAACTATCTAGAAAATTCAGAAATATCACCCAAACTAAAATATACAATCAACGGTGAACATACAGTGGATTAACATGAAAGTTTAACCACAGATACCTAAGCATGTTATCTATCAGTATAAAAAGGTTGATCATCAATAAGAGATATAAATTCATACAAAAAATTACAAAACCCTAATAATACAAAATCATACGAAATTAAAATCAAATACAAGGAAATCACCCAAAGGGAAAGGAATCTAGCATCCTACCTTTTGTTAGCTATAAACTCCTCTTAATCCTTTTTATCCCTCTTCTCTAAATACTTTAGATCCATCTCCTTCTCCTTAGATTTTGGTTTTCTAATCTTTAAATTTCTTTATAAAACATATATTAATACTAATAATAATTATTATTACATATTTATTATTTTATTTTATATTTTTTTATTATATTTTTATTTAGTCCTAATTTTATTTACTTATTAAAATTAATTATGTGACTATATTTCTACCCAAAACTTGTAGTTTTCCTCGTTCAAGCAACCCACCTAGGATAAGGCAAAGGAAACAAAAACCTAAACTAACAAGGTTAGCTAAATCGAGTAGAACCCTATGGAAACAAGAAATAAAAATACCGGGTATTACAACATACACCTGTTTTAGGGTGAAAACAAATGTACTGTAAAATGATACTTTCAGATAGGCTCGAGAGATCAAGCTCGAAAAGGACGAGCCTAAACCAAGAAATGGCCGTTCACGTCCTGCTTCGATCACAAAAGTGGAGAGTATTGGGTAGGTCTTAGGGAAGGGAAGCAAAGAAGGTTTAGAAATCTTAGTGTGATGAGTAATTGCAGTGTGTAGTTTAGAAATGGGTTATCTCTGGGATGAATAGTCAATTGTGTGTATCTTGTCTCTTAGTTTTCTCTGTTCTGGTTTCGAATAGATGAAGCCATCTATTTATAGTTTGGAGGAGACACACTAATTTCTCATAAATGGTGGAAGTTACAAAAGAAGTGGATGAGTAACGATTGTGGAGATTGTAGTGGAGTCATGTACGAAAAATAGGGAGGACTTGTTTGACCACTACTCCTCATGCTCTCAACTGTCTTGTAGTTGTTCCATTATTTGTTACCTTCTTGTTTGTGGATGTATTGCTGATCTACGTCGTTTACATAACAAATTAATTTACTTCTTTCCACAAAATTAACTAGTAATACAACAGCAAGGAGTTCGTTCCCACGAAAAGCAGTGAGTTTCTTGTTTTTATAAAGTAACCAAAAAGGGGGTTTTTAGATTTAAAATGAAGTAAAAAATAAAAGAAATATTAAAGATTGATTTAAAATAATAAGAAGATAGATGACTAGGGAATCCTTTGTCGTCACTGAATTGAAATTCAATCACACAAGTCTATTTCTCGTTTAATTTATATTGTTACCAACCGCAAAATAGCAATAAGCTCTGCTATCCTCGGAATTCCTTATTTCACTGGATACGGAAGTGCTCGACTACCAGATTTTATCCAACTAACACACCAAGAATAAGCTCTCAAGGTGTAAATTAGTCGAACGCTTTACACTCTGTGAATCAGGTTGATCCTAGCATCAGACGCATAGGCTTAACCCGCTTACTAGTGTTATCTCTATACACAATTGCTTAACAGAATCCCTCTGTCAGTTCTTGCGATGTACTACTTTTGTAAAGAGTTGAGTGACAATTACACGTATCACAAACTCAAAACTAGTTGAAGAATATTGATTGGTTGATTTAATTGGTCAGTTTAAATAACCCATCAACATTCTTAGACGATAAAAATAATAGAGATAATCAGCAATAAAAATAAAACTCAAAAAAAAAAATTGATTTAAGAAATTAAAATTTTATTATTCAGGACTTCAAAATCATCCCTAATCAAAGAAAAAATTAACTAAACATAGCTAATAGTATTTAAAAAAAAAATTAAGAAGAAGAAATTAAAATAAAACTATTAGTAAAAATAAAATCTCACAAACAAAATTAGAGAAAAAGTCTTCCAACTCTTTTTATTTCTGTCTTCTAGCTAGAAAAGAATCGAATAAATAAAAAATATATTTTATATAGGTTTTTAAATCCTATTTATAGCCCCTAAAGGCAACTGCAACGGTGAGAGCATCCTAAAGAGTAAAGAGAAAATTTGTTTCCTCGTTTCTGAATTTAAACGCAATTGTTTTCGACCTAAATATGCTCGCACGCCTTTTTAACTAGACGTTTGTTATTGAGCGTTATTATAGATGAACGTTAGATGACACGGACGTTTGTGTAGTGTAACATATGTTGTTGGCCGCACATTTTGGTGAGCGTCTCATATGCCTGGAACCAGACGCACTTCTAATGGAACGTTCCAAACTCATACGCTCTTCTAACCAAACGTATGTTTAAGCGTCCACACAAGGTAGCGTCTGCTATCAAAGCGTAGTCATATGGGAACGTATGTAAATTGAGTGTTGTCTTGTGTAGACGTTTACTCACAGACGTCCTCATCGTCGAACGCCGGAATCACAAACGCTCCTTTATAAGAACGCACATATATGAAACGTTACCTTACATGAACGTTTTAGAAAACCTGGAATTTGGAAATTTAAATGAAACTAAACGTTCATGTAAGGAAACATTCATGTAACTTAAATGAAAATAAACGTTCATATTCATGTAACTTAAAGGAAATTAAACTAAATTGAGAACATTTGGTTAAGGGAAATTTGTGCATTCTGTATACCCATTTGCTTTAATTAAGGGAACTAAACTTTCCCATAAACCAAATGTTATCAAAACGTTCTCAATTTACATACGTTCTTAATTAAGCATATGGAACTAAACGTTCCCTTAACTAAGCGTCCAACAACAAACTTGTCTAGCGTCTTGTTAACAGACCGCCTGATACATGGGCATTATTTCAGTAGAACGTTTCAACCACACGCTCATTTGGCTTGCGTTCTTCAACGAGCGTTGTGTTACTGCAACGTTACATCATACGCATTCTTTTGTGAGCGTATCATCAGGCGCTTCTCAACTATTGCGTCCGTGTTTCAAAACGCTATCATACGAAAACGTCTTTTGTTAACGCTAAATCAGAACAGCGCGCGAGGGTATATAGGAATTGGACAAAATTTTCTCCCGAATAGTACTTTTACTCGCCTCATTTCCGCGTTGCGGCTGTTTTTTAACGACTGAAGAGTAAATTTTCTCTTTACTCTTTCCTCTACTCGACCGTTGCAGTTGCTCTAAATACCCTACTAGATCCAAAATTATAAGGAAATCCACCGTCTTTCTTCCCTTACTCCATCACGTGCACAACAATTCACGTAAAGACCGTACTTGATCAAAGACACAAGTTGGTTCAAAGGAATTGCTCTGAGGAGAAATTAAAAGGTGTTGTTATGGTGTGGCATGGAGCATCCTAATAGTCGTGAGTGCGGAATTTGATTGGTTTTGGACTTCAGTCGGACCCATGTGGACCACTGTGTTTCCTTTTAGACTGACTATACATCAAACTTGATGTCCCAATATGGGCTAGTTTTCTTATTTTCCGCTACACGTTAAATACCAAAGACGCATTTCTTCTCCAACTGGTCCCACTTCAAATTGTGTACGCGCCAAAGACTCCTCCTCTTTACAAATTCTTATGAAGTAAGTGGGCTCCGTTTCTCTCTTCTAGTACGGTACCTGAGAAAATCAGAAGGAGTAATACTCCTGTACGTGACTTTTGGTGTTTGAATTGAATTAACATCCTTGCTGAAGTGTAACAAAATGACCCTACCTATACAACTTAATTTCCGTTTCTGTTTTTGGCAGGAAGTGGCCTTGGTCCTGGATGCCCTTTAACGTTAGCCGGGGTCCGTATAGCAGCTTTCTAACTAAGTTCATTTAATCCAATTTGCTTCCGTTTTTAAACTCCATATCCTGGTCACGTAAAAATTAGGTGAAGCCAGATGCCCCCTTAACGTCCACTAGGTTGCCAATAGCACTTGCCTTTGAAATGACCATTTCCCTCTTAATTCTCGTTTTACCCGTAACTTCTTCGTATGAAGTCCGAATGACTTCATTCTTTCGCCGTTGGCTTTGTCTTTTGGTTGTCTACGAGATGATGACAAAAACTTCTGGATTGGACGAGTTTCACCTAGTTTTTGGCCCTTCTTTACTTGTATCACTTCTTTTTTTGCACAATTAAGTGCCATTTCACTTCTTTTGGATGATTCCACCTAATAAAAGATAAATAAAAAAAGCAAACGTAATATACAATAATTCACAAGAAATCTAGCTAATACTAGCATGAAATTGACACTCTAAATGTGTAAAATATGCATTTATCAGTTGCCACAACACACAATTGCAGTAGAAAGCCAGACCAATACCCCAATGAGAATCCCCCTATGTGTTATATTAGATTTCTCGTGGATATAGTGGAGTCATGGGCTGCCACATTTTTTAAGTCAAGTCACTAGCTTGCTAAGTCAGTGAGGCAAGTTGCGGAATTCACTAGTTTAGTAATCAAATTGATTAGTGTCGAGTCTAGTAAGTTTAGTGTTCATGTACTAGATTAGAAATAACGTGGTGTATTTTCAGAAACTTATGCAAAAGGTTTGTCGAGCAACCATATAGGGTTGGTGCTAGCATTAGGCCAACGCAAAGTAGTGACGCGTCCATGTGGCGCGTCTTAGGAATAGGCTGGCGTTGGCACTAGGCCAGCGCCTAAGAAGCAAGTGACGCGTCTCGAAAGTAGGTTGGCGCTGGCTAGTGCAAGCGCCTTCGCGTCCTTGGAGACGCGTCAGGGAATTAGGTTGGTGTTGGCTAGTGCCAGCGCCTTAAAAGCTTAGTGACGCGTCCCTGGGGACACGTCAGAGAATTAGGTTGGCGCTGGCTAGTGCCAGCGCCTTAGAAAATTAGTCGTGTCTCTTGCGATAGTTGGTGTTGGCTTTGCCAGCTCCTCTAACTTGTGGTGCGTCTCTGGGCGCGTCTTACTCGAGCCATCTTTTGCCATTTTGCGAAGCATCTCCGAGGCATTGCTTGGTGGCGCGTCCTGGAGGAATGGTGCATAATTTGTGGTACATCCTTTAGCATAATGCTAAAGTGGCATATTTTAGGGTCAAGACAATGAATTGTTATATGTTCTTTGCGAATAGGGCATTAAGTTGAAATGCCTCTTTGGAGATTAAGCATTAGTTATTCCCAGATTTGATAGATGTTATTGGAACATCGATGCGCATTCGAGACAAGTTTAAGAAATTCAACGATGGAATTTATGCGACTTGAGACTAGTTCGATATAGCATAAATATTATGAATATTAGAGAGGCTACAAGATTAGTTTAGAGTGCCTGTAGTTATTTGTATAAATTGTATTCTTAATTCGCCTGCGGAATATAAGCTGAGAGATACAATATGTCATGTTTTGATATAAATCTAGAGACATGCGCATAAATATACGCATATGTTTCTATGTTCCTTCTGCTAGGCAGGGGATGATTTTAAAATTTTAGTCCTTGTAAAAAATCCACCATCTACATTAAGTCCTCTGCTTAGTGAGGAACAATGATGTTGCACAGTAAGCACTAGATGGTGACAATATGCTCATAAGAATTATATATGCATAATCGAAATATTAAGAAAGTGTAAGTAGATGTTCTTAGCTTCATTCTTCCCGGTACTAGGATGAGTGCTCTTTAACATTTACCTTGGATGGAATTAATAGATGCCCACGTTCTTGTCAAGAATGCTGGCTTGTCCATGAGTAGAGATAAGACATTGTTGGCGTCAAACGCTCTCTGGGTTTTAAACTCAGTTTCCTAATTCGATTAGGAATTCTTGTAACTGATTATCTATATATATATATATATATATATGCACAACGTCTCTTCTCTCTTATTATTCTTCTCCTCTTTGTTAACAAGTAGGGACTATTGTTTCACTATTCTTCAAGCACGTCGTTAGTGAGGAGCCACCGTCCATCAAACAAGTGTTAACGGAAACTGTTGCTTACTCGAGTAAGCGTCTGATGGAGTTTTCGCTTCCCTGGGTACGCGCCATTAGCTAAAGTTTCTCCCTCGAGTTTGCTGCCATCTCGAAACAAAGGTAAACGTCTTCTTCCATTTTATTTTCTCTACTGTGACGCCACTATTGCTCTTCTTTTATAAACCCTAGTGTTTTTGTGAAAACGGTTCTTCCCAATTTTGTGAACCACCAACTTAGATAAGCTAGGATTCTCAGTCGTAATTCCATTATCCGGTAGAGATAGACTTTCTAAATTTTTCTCACATATCATATACATATATATTTTGATAACACTGAGAATATTATAATTTTCTCTTGGACAAATCCTAGTTTCTTTGTTGTTCTTCTGGAATAAAGTGATCTTCAACAGCAACAATGATAATACCAGTAAGTTTAATCTTGATAAGCTAAAACTTTTGGTAGTTTTTCTATTTTTTTGTTTTGGAAACTTTATCTTGTTATTTATATCTTAAGAAGATCATGGCAGTTCCTGATCGAGATCATAACTCTGATTCTTTTAGTAAGAAACTGGGTTGCAAAAGTAAGAGGATGAAGATGACTTTGCCCCAAGAAGTACAGTCCAAGATCAGGTATTCCTTGAATAAGGTCACAAAACTTGTACAAGACATGCCCTTCGATCGTTTGAAGGCAGCCCGCGAGTGTGCTCTGAATCTCACATTCACGATTAATGTTGAAGAAGAAGCAAGACGTCGAAAGGAGTCATAAAAGAAGAAGGCTGAGGATGAGAAACTCACAGCTTGTATGCAGAAGCAACGTTTCCGAGCGAATGGGATAAGGGAAGAAGAAGAACAGATAAAGCGAGGTATTCGTCCTTATGGTGTATCCCCAGATTCTGATTCATATGAATATCCTTATGAGGAGGATCATAAGGCTCGTGCGGAATACGAGTCTGAGTCATTCTCAGAGTATGAAACTGAGGATGATCATGAAGCTGAACATGCTGATGCTTATGATGATATGCAGGTGGGCTTTATTCACCATGCTGATAATGAGGATCCCGAAGAAGATTTAGAAGAAGACCCTGAAGATAATTATGAAGAAGACCCGGAAGAATAAGAACGTAATTCTGATGAGGAGGGTGATGATGAATACGACTCTGATTCGGATTATCAGTCTTCTGCTTGAGCTCAGCATAGTTGCTTTGTTATAGTTTTGCTTTTGCATTCATGTGTTCCGTAGATATCTTCTTTGAATTAGACATTTATGTATGGCCGTTATGATAGAACCATACCTTTCTTTTAGTGATTTCATGAGTTTGCATCAATGTTTTCACGTCTTGAGGCCGATGAATGAATGAATTTATATATAAAATTTTGGTTATAAAAATTTCAAAATTATAGTGCTTGGGAAAAATGTTGTAGAATCTTCATACGACCTCTATTTTGGATGATTGACCCCTCTATTCTTATTAGAAAACAATTTCCTATGTCATGTAAGGGAAAAAATCCAGGTTTGGAGTTTGTTTTGGGTGTCAAAAAGACATAATAGTAAAATTCAGGAAGTATCCAAGAAGATTCTGACAGTTTCCAGACCCGACATCGCTTACCGTTTTAGTCGTAGCTCTTAGCTCATTTATCTGATTGATGCGCCATTTTAATATGTTGCAGTAGACATCCATACAAAACTTTCAACATAAAAGTCATTCCCAGATTCTTCACCAATTGTTGTCATCTTCAGAGTTTCCAGGAGGTAATGTAAATTGTCTCTGATGCGTTTTTCGTGAAACACCTCGTAATATCCCCGAATCACATAATTCTTTAAAAACCACTTTGTAATGAATATACATGATACTGATGAGTATGTGAAAGGAGTTTTGTGTTTCATGCTCAGAATTTTGTGTTTTATATTGTTCTGACCTAATATGTCTGTAACCCCTCTACTTTTAAGGGGAGAAATTTCAAGAAACAGAGACGAAATAATTAACGACAGGGAAGAGGTTACCATGAATTGCAATATTGATATCATCCCCCTTCCTATTAGAATCATGGGATGATCTTTACTTGATGCATTCTGCGGGGATGATATTCTATATGGAGATGTAGTTCAGTAGTGTCTCAGAACCTTGGTGACTAGGTATCTCTGACACAAGTGTTGACTCTTTCTTCTGATAAGACTCTTTTGTATGTGCATAGTCCAATCTGAGTGGGATTGTAAAACCCAGAGGCAGGGTTAAAAGTAGGTTTAAGGTTTAAGGTGAGAAAGTATGTTTCCGAAAGACCTGAGCTATCATTCAAAGGCTTACTTGAAATTTGGATATTTGATTTATTTTTTTAGGTGATTCAAAAAGACCCTTTTTTGAAATAACAAGGCTTCTACTTGATTAATGAAATTAAAATCCTAAGGATGCCAATAGCGATATTTGTAGGCATTTTGGAGGAATGTTAAATACTACATAAAAATAGGGAAACAAAGGTGATAACAAGGTATTTAGGTATCAAAAGCTTTGAGCCATTTACCGTGGATAACTATTGCGACAGGTTCGTCTTTTGTAGTGATCATCTTATAGTAGTCGCAAATAGCAGCCCATAAAATTTTGTATGGTCGTTCCCAGTTGGAGGAGCGACAATGTCTTGATGCTTTGAGAACCAAATCTCCTACACAGAAAGTATTTGGACAAACCTCTTCTCTAATATATCTTAGATCATATATGAGGGGAAATGTCTTTGAAAATTCTGGTTCTTCATAAAAGGTAGGAATAGTATCTACCCATTTGTTGAAGAACTGGGATGGAGCAGCCACCCATTCATAACGACAGGCTAAAGCACGATTGTCATTTCTAGCAAGGTCTAGTCCCAATTCTTGTGGTGCATGAGGATGATTCAAGGATAAAAAGGCAAATTGAGTAAGAGCTACCTAAGTGCAGTTTCGGTTAACGTAAGCTGATACACTCTCAGTTGATGCTTGATTCCCTTCCATGACTTTAAGTAGATGATATTCTTCCAGGTATAGGGAAAAGTTCTTATTAACACTTGGTTTAACTCCAGGAAGAGGGCGCTTAACTCGAGGTGGAGCTTCTGTTCAAGCTCTTTTGATGGATGCTGATTGTTGGAGCCAGGCACGTCCCATAATCATATCATAATTGAGCTTCCCCTTGATGATATAAAATTTGGTATTTGTTTGAGTGGCTCCCGTCATGATAGACACATTTTATGTGTCTTAATTAGTCTCACATTTATATTTTTATTACTCAATTTTTGTAGCAATAATGTTATTTTGTATGTTTTTAGGTATTTTTGAAGAATAAAAAATTACGGAAAAATAGAATAGAAAAGTGATAAAGGCACCCAATCCTTGGATAAGGGCATCACCTTCTTCGAATTTCAAAAACAATTTTTGGCGGGAAAGAAATCATACTCATTTGTGCGAATCAATCGAGTATTTAGGAAGATTTTATTTGCTTTTAAGAAAAGAATTTACCCTTGTCTAATAAGGAGAGTTTTACATGTATGGGAAGTTCAATATTAGAAGAAAATATCGTGAAAACTCTTGGTTGCGAGAGAATATATATTCTCGGCTTTAAAACATGGAGGAAGAAAATTATCCGAGAAAGCTGGTGATATTCCTTCCTATCTTCGCAGTATACTCTTTCCATATTCAGTACTAGCTGGGATAAAAAAAGGAAGCAAAACATATTCTTGAAGAAAGTAAATTCCGTGAGAATTTTTCATTGATTATTATAAAGATTCTTGAGGATTTTGGTTAAAGCTTGTTGTTCAATAAATAGAGAGGCTATTGAAGAGAGATGGGAGTCAGAAAGGGAGAAATAAAGAAAGGAGAGAGAAAAAAAATTGTTTCTGCACTTTCAGAAACAGGTCTGAGGAAGAAGAAGAAGGAACTGTTACGAAAAAGCTTCAACTGTTGTTGTTCGTGTGGCCATATATTTTATTTTCAAGGTTTCAACAACGGTTCCTAGAACCTTTAGAAACAGTTCTGCAATAGTGCCAGCAATATTTTGGGCATAAATTACACCAAAAGTCAGTCCTGCTTTACTTCACCAACGAGCAAGGCCTTGTTTCTACACTTGCAGACGTGAAGAAGAAGAAGAAGATACAACACATATGAACTGTCGTTAACTGTGTTTTTTTTCCTTTGAAATCAACACCTTTAGCAACGGTTCTAGATACAAGAATAGCGACAACTTCATCTCTTAATACAAATCAAGTTCGTCGTTCTTTTAAAGCGCCATAAAACAACCTTTCTTGACTGCGCTCATGGTATGTACTTTTTCTATTACTCTTCAAGGCAGTCATTATTCAACAAAATTGTAAAAAATTGTAAGTTTCTTCTATATTAATAAAATCCATCATTTCACAAATTTCTTTTGTTCTTTTTCCTATGAATAGCTAAATATTTTTCTAGAGTCTAGGAGGAAGCTATTTTTGTTGTGTAATGATTAATATTTTATTTCTTTGAAAAATTTACTCAACAATTGGTACTTTCAGTGACTAATAATTTTCTCTTCTTTAAAATCTTTGTAATAATTGTTTTAGATAGTCTTTAGATTGTTGATATTTTATAAGCGAAGGAAAATTAGATTTTTGGCATAACAACGAAAGTTGTATTATTTGATTTTAAAACGATAAGTCTTACAAAACATGAGATTGGGTTCAATAAGGTTTTGAGTAATTTGAGAGTAATAGTTGAAGTAGTGATTAATTAGTTTTACAAACATCAAAAGTAGTAGAATCCGAAACCCTAGATTTTTATCATTTTTGATAATCAATAATTCTATTTAGATATTTTATTCAATTTCATTTATAAAAATTCATTCACTATAATTTATTTTAGCACATAATTAGGTTAAAATTAGAAATTTTATAATCAATCTCCGTGGACAAACCCGTGCTTGCCGCTTCTACTTTGTAGTTGTCGTGCGATTGCGGCTATAGGGTTTTAGGGCTATCAATTTTTGGCGCCGCTACTGTGAGAGTGATGTGTCCGTAAACATCCCTGGTTATCCCTTCAAGGTCTCTGACTATTTTTGGCGAGCGTGTAGCTTCTTATCGAGTGACTACTGCCGCTTTGAGAGTTTTGACGCTGATAACATTGACATCCATGCCAGCATCAACAAATGTTTTCTAAACTAAACATCTTTGAGGCGTGCAATAGTGAAAAGTCCTCGGTCGTGCCCTTCATCGTTCTTATCAACCATGTCCTCTGAAGGAAACTTGTCTTGAGCGTAAGTGTCTTCCGCAAAAGTTGTTAGGTTTTTGCCATCTATGACTCGATTGAGGGCAGTAAAAATATATTTACGCTGATCATTTGAAAAGTGGAGGAGCTCGCACATGCGATCAGTTAATGATTGAACTGTTCAATTGACCGGCTCTCCAGAGATGGTGAATCAACTAACAGGAAGGGGATTTTTATGAATACCCTCAGTCCCCAACTACAACTCCCCTGCCTCTATTTTCTTTTTGAAGATACGTCTCACTCTGTTGCATTCACTGGTGGGGTGATTGACGAACCGATG
Organism: Papaver californicum; assembly: GCA_023531435.1. Classification (NCBI taxonomy): domain Eukaryota; kingdom Viridiplantae; phylum Streptophyta; class Magnoliopsida; order Ranunculales; family Papaveraceae; genus Papaver; species Papaver californicum. The sequence goes on from JAJJMC010023397.1 coordinate 2,228,347, forward strand.
GAAACAACATCATTTTGGGTCTGACATTTCCTGGGGAGTAGGTGGCATCGTACAGGTAGTAACTTGACGATCTTCTCTTTTACCCATGCCTCTAGTAGTTTAAGGACCTCATCTATGGAAATTGGAAAATTAGGACAAACTATATCTGATTTTATATCCTGCTCTTGTGGTTGTTGTAATTGTTTTTGTTGTCGTGGCGCCTTAGGAGCACCTTGGGATCGAGTTACTCGCTAGGTCGGCACTTAGTTTGTGACTCTTGTTGAGATAAAGCTTTTTTTTTTGGTCCCTTCATTACTATCAACGTTTATTTATGGTTGAACGGTATATTTTTTGTTGATCAGTCGTCGACTCCCATGGGTATCTCCACGACTTTCTTCTCTTGATGTTATGATTCTCTCCATCAGGGCAGGAGCAGTTGTGACAGAACACTTCTCGACTTCGTGCAATTTAGAGAAAATATGGAAACATAAAATTTCAAAAAGAATACGATAGACTGGGATCATACCGTTAATACAGAGTTCTACCAATTGATGCTTTGTCACATACGGATCGTGGAAATCCAGGGCTTGAATCCTGAATCTCTTCATGCAGTCGTTTGGATTCTCATTATTCCTATGGAACATTCTTCCAAGGTCTGACAGGGTGATTTTATCGGAGATGAAAGTGCTGACCATATCTTCCCAGCCAGAGATATTATTGGGAGCAATGTTGTCGTACCATATGTAGGCTCTTCCAGTGAGGTACTTTGAAAGTTCTTTAAGACGTATCACATGATTATATTCATGTCCCCCGAATGATTTTAGGAATCGAGAGACATGTTCACGAGCGTTTCCACTTCCATCGTACAACGAGAAAGTTGGAGATGAGTAACCTCCTGGTAGGAGAATCCTCTGAATTTCAGGCGGGTAAGGAGGCTGATACTGATGGAGCGAGGATGATTTTTCCTTGCCATAATTCCACAAAAGTCTTTCCAAATCTTCACGGGTGACGAAGTTGGATTGTTGGTTCTTCGGTGTTAGACGATCAGTTATGATATGAACTTCTTTGTCTTTTCTAGTCCTTGACGTCTCAATAATAGTGTCCGTTGTAAGGTTGGTCATGCTTTGCTCTGTCAGTCTATGACGTTATTCTGGAGAGAGTTGTTTTGTTAAGGTCTTGAGACAAGCAAGTACCTCCTTCTGAGTGGTAGTCATGTCCACATGTGTTCTAGCAAAAATTTCATGTCTCTTCATCAAATCAACGATGTTAGGCGGTGTTTAAACATTCCTGTCATTTTCAGTAGTAGTGTCATCAGAAGAAGGTATAGTGGTTGCGCCAGTAGCAACATTGGTGCCAGGAGGGTCGGTAGCACCAGGGGTGTTTTTATAATTGCCACCACCAGCACTTCATGAACCGAAAATAGGAGTGGTAAGTGCTCCAGACCTAAAACACACCATTTTGAATAATTAGAAATTAGCTTTTGTAATTGAGAGGTTGATCTCCCACTATAGTCGCTAATTATTTTAGGGTGAAAAAGAATAGACTGCAAAATGGTACTTCACGTAGGTTCGAGAGATAAAGCTCGAACATGACGAGCCTAAACCAAGAAATGGTCATTCATGTCGTGTTTTTATCTCAAAGGTGGAGAAGATTGGGTAGGTATTAGGGGAGGGAAGCAAAGAAGGTTGAGAAATCTCAGTGTGATGAGTAATTTCAGTGTGTAGTTTAGAAATGGATTATCTCTGGGATGAATCGCTAATTATGTATATCTTGTCTCTTAGTTCTCTCTGTTCTAGTTTCGAATAGATGAAGCTATCTAATTATAGTTTGGAGGAGACACACTGATTTCTCGTAAGTGGTGGAAGTTACAAAAGAAGTGGAGGAGTATCGATTGTGGAGATTGTAGTGGAGTCATTTCCGAAAAATAGGTAGGAATTGTATGACCACTATTCCTCATGCTCTCAACTGTCTTGCAACTGTCCCATTACTTTTTACCTTCTTGTTCGTGGATGTGTTGCCACAAAGTACAATTTCCATAGACCGCCTGACCAATACCCCAATGAGAATCCCCACATGTGTTATATTAGATATCTCGTGGAAGTGGAGTCATGGATGCCTCTTTGTTTTAAGTCAAGTCAGTAGCTTGCTAAGTGATGTAGTTTTGAAAGTGGTAAATAAGGTGATCGTTTCTCGAACTTGTAAAGGTAATGATTTTAGAAAATAATGATTTTAATTAACTCTAGCAAAATTCCAGGAGTATGAAAAAGACTAAATAACCTAAAGATGATTTTTGAATAATTTTAAAAGGACCGGGAATCAGGAATCAGGTAATTCTAACAACCTATATGATTAATCAGATAATTCTTTTTAAATTAATTGAAGCGCAAGTAATTGCCAAAATTGGTTTCGTTATGCTAACAAACAGAGGTAAATCACAAGCATGGACTATCAAAATTAATTAACCAAGCATAATCCATCAGGCAAAAGCACAACTGTTGAAAGAAAACTGTTTCACTATTTAAAACTATGCAATTCTAATAACAAAAGAATTATAAATAATTATTAGAAAATAATTAAATCACATAAAATTGAGAAAATTACCTTATCCATCATCCCAGTAAATAGACTTAGCTCATGGTGGAGAAAACTTGCTCAAAAGATCTCTTCATTGCTCAAAATATCGATTACAAGGTTGAATAATGGTGTAACAGCTGAACAGATACCTTTATAAATGTCACAGAACAGGGTTCAGCCGTTACACAAAGCTTTAAGCAACAGGAGTGTTTAAAATCTAAGGCAACAGGAGTAGAGCTGTAACGGTGGAACAGCAACGAATGCAGATGTTGCTGCTCTTTCTTCTCCGATGAAGGCTGATGAAGAACAGTGCCGGCGATGCACCAGCAGGTGTTCGGCGGTGACCGGAAGTTGCCGGAAGTGATCTCTAGGCTTCTGTCCTCGTTTTTCTTCGATTATTTTGGTTTATATAGGGTCTACAAATCCTAGAGAGAGTTCTAAACCTAATAGAACTCTCTAAAACAACTCGCAAATCCTCTTCCCAATTGAAACAAGAATCCGGCCAAATACATGCTTTTCCGAGCTGATTTCCCGGGATTTTCTTCTGTTTCTCGATTGCTTTGAACTTGTATTGGATGTGTCTTGCGATTGGGTCCCAAAAATTCTATGAAAACAACTTCAATTTCTTTTCCTGTTTGAAACAGGAGATCCCGGTGAGTTGGATCGGCGACTCGGCTGAGTTGACTCGCTGGCTCGCTGGGTTGACTCGCCGGGTTGACTCGCTGGGTTGACTCGGCCGATCTTAGGGTGTCCCTTATCCATTCTTGGGGTGCCAATAACACTTGTCCTTGGGTGCTTTTATCACTTTTTGAGCCAATTTTTCCACAAATATTTATTCTTCCAATGTACCTACAAAAGCATAAAAAACACATAATATTTGCAAAATCGAATACTAACTTAATAGAAACAAAGGTGCAATTTAGACACTAAAATGTGTCTATCACTAAGTCAGTGAGACAAGTTGCGTAACTCACTAGATTGGTAATCATACTGATTAGTGTCGAGTCTGGTAAATTTAGTGGTTAGGTACTAGCTTAGAAGTAACATGGTGTATTTTCATAAACTTATGCCAAAGGTTTGTCAAGAAACACTGATTTCTCGTAAGTGGTGGAAGTTACAAAAGAAGTGGAGGAGTAACGATTGTGGAGATTGTAGTGGAGTCATTTCCGAAAAATAGGTAGGATATGACCAATACTCCTCATGATCCAATTGTATTTTAACTATCCCATTACTTGTTCCTTCTTGTTCGTGGATGTGTTGCCACAACGCACAATTTCCATATATCGCCAGACCAATACCCCAATGAGAATCCCCCTATATGTTGTATTAGATATCTCATGGAAATAGTGGAGTCATGGGATGCCACTTTTTTTTAAATCAAGTCAGTAGCTTGCTAAGTCAGTGAGACAAGTTGCGCAACTCACTAGATTGGTAATCATACTGATTAGTGTCGAGTCTGGTAAATTTAGTGGTCGAGTACTAGCTTAGAAGTAACATGGTGTATTTTCAGAAACTTATGAAAAAGGTTTGTCGAGAAACCATATAGGGTTGGCGCTGGCATTAGACCAACACAAAGAAGTGATGCGCCCCTATGGCACGTCTTAAGAGTAGGATTGTGCTGGCACTAGGCCAACGCCTAAGAATCTAGTGATCTGTCTCTGAGGACGTGTCTCAAAAGTAGGTTGGCGCTAGCTAGTTCCAGCGTCTTAGAGGATATCGGTGCGTCCCTGGGGTGCATCAGGAAGTTAGGTTGGCACTGGCTACTTCCAGCGCCTTAGAAGCTTAGTGAGGTGTCCCTGGGGACGATTCAGAGAATTAGGTTGGCGCTGGCTAGTGCCATCACCTTAGAAGATTAGTGACGTGTCTCTTGCGATAGCTGGTGTTGTCTTTTTCAGCGCCTCTAACTTGTGGTGCGTCTCTGGGCGCGTCTCACTCGATCCATCTTTTTCCATTTTACGAAGCATCTCTGAGGCATTGCTTGGTGGCGCGTCCTAGAGGAATGGCGCATAATTTGTAGCACGTCCTTGAGCATAATGCAAAAGTGGCATATTTTAGGGTCAAGCCGGCGAATTGTGATGTGTTATTTGCGAACAAGGAATTAAGTTGGAACATCGATGCGCATTCGGGACGAGTTAAGGGAATTTAGTTGTTGAATTTATACGACTTGAGACTGGTTCGATATAGCATAAATATTGTGAATATTAGAGAGGCTACAAGGTCAGTTTTGAATGTCTGTAGTTATTTGTAGAAACTGTATTCTTAATTCGCCTGCGGAATATAAACTTATATATTGTATGTCATGTTTAGATATAAAGTTAGAGATATGCACATAAATATGCGCATATGTTTTGTGTTCCTGCTGCTAGGCAGAGGGCGATTTTATAATTTTATCCATTATCAAAAATCCACCATTTACAACACCAACCCATTTAAAGTTTAACCAAATCAAATTTATCCCATATATTTATATTTATCATTCATTATACCAAACCTAGCTACACTAATAACAAACTAATAAAATCAAAAGCAATAACTTCAATAAAAAATAATTGTAAAATTAAATACTAAATAGAAGGAAAAAATCTAACTCATTATATAACTAAAAATTAGATCTCAACATCAAAATCGATTACTTCGTCGTTGTCCCAATCGTAGATATTGATTCACATTTCTTATTTACTTTTCTTAATAAAATGCCCATTGAACTGGGTTCATGCGACATATATATTATGGATATATCTTTTCCTTTTGCGTTTGACGATTCTAATGTTGGTAAGTTTCCACAAGGTCTACGAATTTTACTTGTTGAGTGCTTATTTTTTCTTATTTTGTTTGATGTATTTGGTACAAATACCCTATGAGTTCTACTTGTTTTCAATCGATATTTGACCTCATCCATCGTTAGTGAAGAACTTTCACCTCTTCCCAAACCCCCCCCCCCCCCACCCCCCCCAATAGTTCCGTCCTCGAGATCCTTTTGACGCCTTAGTTCTTCTTAAGACATTTTATTACCTATGGGTTTCGCCATCTCTTTGTACTTACAACAATGTTCCATTTCTTTTGGTATGAATATTCATTTATGACATCAGACGGGCTAAAGGGAAGAACAACACACTATGATCTGAACATTTTCTCTGCTTCCTCCCTAAGATCAACTCTGAGAAATATATATATATAATTTGAAAAATCAAATATTAACAAATATACATAACTTACATAGTTTATATAATCATAATTTGAATGGTTATTGTGAACCTCCACGAGACATCGAACAAATCTATCCACTTCAACCTTAATTGAGTTGAATCTATTTTTAATTCCACCTATATTATGGTTTTTAGGATCTAAGTTTCCTACTTTTCCTCTTACGTTTGACGATTCTTGTGTTGGTAAGTTTCTACAAGGTCTACGAATTCGTCTTGTTAAATATGTATTTCTTCTTCTTTTATTTGATGGATTTTGGGCAAATACCCCATGAATTCTACTTGTCCTCAATCAATATTTGACTCATCCATCGTTGGTGAAGAACTTTTACCTCTCTTTTTTTCCCTGGATAATTCTTTCCTCGAGATCCTTTTGATGCCTTAGTTTTTCATTAGACATTTTATTACATATAGGTTTTGCCATATCCTTGTACTTCCAACGACGTTCTCCTTGTAATTCCAACAACGTTGTCCATTTTTATGGGTACTAATATTTATATATAGCCCAAACGTGAAGAAAAAAACAAACAAAAAACAACGCACTCTAATATCAACATTTCCTATACTTTCCTCGCTAAGGTCAACAATGAGAAATACATATAAAATTTGAAAAATCAAATATTAACAAATATACATAACTTACATAATTCGTATGATCCAAATTTGAATGACTATTATGAACCTCCAAAAGATATCGAACAAATCTATCCACTTCAACCTTAATTGAGTTGAATCTATTTGTAATTCTACCTACATTACGGTTTTTAGGATTACCACTCATAATCAAAAATTTATAAAAAAATTTTGGCCAAAACTCGATTTTCCTATTTTATTTTTCTATTTTATGATCTTCTCAAATTCACAAAATGCGCTAACAATAAATAGATTTTATTGTTTGGTAAAATTCTTTGATATTTTTTTCCTGAAAAAAAAAAGGAATTCATGAAGAACATGAAGAAGAAAATCAAGTTATTGCAAGATGATTGAGGGTGATTTGAGAATAGTGGAATGAGGTTTTTGGTTATTTAGAGAAACCCAAAATACACAAAAAATTATAATAGTGGATAGGGGTTTGAATCTTTCATCCAAGGCAACCGAAATAGAGAAAACCACCGTATATGGTGAGTGGGCGGAAACTTAGGTTCCGTCTAAGTAAGAAACCGAGGTTTCGGCCAACGCCATTTTCACACTAGAACTTTCTTTATTCATATTCCGCATTTGTTCGCACATATCAAATTGATCCTTTGTTTTCACATACACAACCTCATTTAAAATTTAACCAAATCAAATTTACCCCATAAATTGAGATTTATCTTTCACTATACCAAATCAAGTTACATTAACAATAAACTAATAAAATCAAAAGAAAAAACTTCAATAGAAAAAACATTGTCGAATTAAAACTACATACAGGAAAAAAAAACACTAGCTCATTATAGAACTAAAATTAGATCTTCAAATCAAGATCGATTACTTTATCGTTTTCCCAATCATAGATATTGATTAACAATACACGTTGAACTGGTTCATGCGACTAAGATCCATATGCTTTATGGATCTACCTCTTCCTCTTGCGTTTGACGATTCTTATGTTGGTAAGTTTCCACATGGTCTACGAATTTGGCTTGTTGAGTGCTTATTTTTTTCTTATTTTCCTTGATGTATTTTGTGCAATTACCCCATGAGTTCTACTTGTTCTCAATCAATATTTGACTCATCCATCATTGGTGCAGAACTTTCACCTCTTCCCCCAAGGTAATTTCCGCCTCGAGATACTTTTGAAGCCTTAGTTCTACTTTAGCTAGCTATTTTATTACTTATGGGTTTCTCAATCTCCTTGTACTTCCAACGATGTTGGCCATTTTTGTGGGTATTAATAATCATATATGGCATCATACGGGCTAAAGGGAAGAACAACACACTCTGATCTCCATACTTTCTATGCTTTCTTCCCTAAGATCAACCTTTTTCCTACTTTATGACCAAAGCAAGACTTGAATGAAAATTTCTTAGTTTAGGCTAATGTTGTATAATTTTGATCTCTCATTCTCATACAAATTTCAATTTTCCTTTTACTTTTCACAGTATTGTTTGTACCCTAAAATAATTGGTGACCACAGTGGGAGATCAATCTCTCGGTTTCAAAATCAAATAAAAGATGGTTAAAATTATGTCGGGTTCAAATGATTTTAATCCATTATGTTCTATCTAATACTAGTACCAGTGTTTTACTTCTAATACCATTCCAATCACTCCTAGTACTACTCCAAGTATCAACAACTCTCTCTTTGGCCGAATTCTTGAAAAAGTTAGTAGTACTCAAGAACAACCAAGTATAGGAGATCTGATGAAGAGGGGTTGTGTGATATGTGTGATTCTTACTCAATTCTTTGTGTAAGTAGTACATCATAAAATCTGACAAAGGGATCTTGTTAAGTGATTGTGTATAGAGATTAATTACATTAGTAAGCCGTCCGATCCTATGTATGTGATGCTAGGATCAACCTAATTCATAAATTGCAAAGCATTCGACTAATTTACACCCTGGGAGATTACTCTTGGTGGATTAGTTGGATATAATCCAATAGAGAGCTTATTTTATTCGGTAAAGTAACGAACTCCAGGGATAGCAAAGCGTACTCCTATTCTATGATGGTGACAACAAAAATATCCTAAGAGATAAACGTGTACTTTAATTAAGTTTCTTTTCAGTGATGGCGAAGGATTCCTTGATCGCCTTTGTTCTTGTTGTTTTAAATCAATCTTAATTATTATTTTTTATTATTAACTTTGTTTTATATTCAAAAATCCCCCTTTAATACTTTTTACAACTAGAAACTCTCTGCTCTTAGTGGGAACAAACTTACTACCACTATATTACCAGTTAATTATGTGGAACATAAGTAAATTAATTTATTGTATAAATGACGCGCATCACTCATGAAGACTAAAACCAAGTTATTTTCAAAAACATTTGAAAACATCCAACAAAACTTTACATGCAGTTTTTGTTAAGTTTAGAAATAGAAAGTCATTATCGGACAGAAAAAACACATTGTCGAACTAAAAACATGTTAAGTTTCTTTTAAGTTTATAACTAAAGGTGTTAAATCTAAATCAACAAACCAGTTATCAAATATAAAAAAGTTTTTTTTTTTTTTTTGAACAAGCTAATAGTGGATATTAGACATAATACTACCTAATTAATAAAAGTTCAGTTCAAAAAAAAAAGTGATATTTATAATTTAAAGTGATATTTATAATTTTCTGATTTATGTTTACTGGTGTAGCCTTATTTCTAGGACATGGGTAGTGTTGGTATCCCTATTAGGCCAAGTCCTATGCGCATTGTCAAACTGGTTACTTTGACTATCCATGTGCCAGGGAAAACTAGTCATGCCACTATAGGAAATTGAGTAAGCGAAAAATTTATGTCGAGCGACAAAGACTCTATGACGTCAACGACCAACTCTCTATCACCTATAAATTTACAATCTCCTTCAAACAAATTTACACACTCTCCACAATCTTCTTCATATAAATTTTTTTAATATTTTCCCAAAGTTTTTACTAAATCTTCTTCCACAATGAGTTTCTTAAGGAATAAAAGCAACAAAAAAGGGTAACCATCAAACGCCCCAAGGAGTAGAGTGGACCAAAATCATGATAGAAAGGTGGATTTCCATGATGTTAGACAATAGGCGATCACTGGTGTACTCGAGAATTATATATCAGGCCATCAAGAGAGAAATTAGTATACCAGGCTAAGAGGTAGGTGGACTGATTTGAGTACGATGTTAGGGTGGCTCCCTAATGCAGTTAAGGAGAGAGTTGGTACCGTTTTTATTATTTAAACCACCATATAGGTCTCAAGTTGTTCAAGTAATATTAGAACGTTGGTGGAAGACTAAAAATACGTTTTATTTTAAGGATTTCGAATGCGGTAAGTCTGTTTGTTCTCTAGTTAATTTTTTTGGATTTTTATTTTGGGTTTTATAAAAAAAACTTTAGGATTCATGGAAATTTAGATTATGCAAAAAAAATATAGATTAGCCGAAATTTAATTTAAAAATATTTTTTATAGGAGTTAGACCGATGGATATGTACCTGTTGACAGGAAAACTATACGAGGGGAAATATTGTTCCATTTGACCAAGTGAAGTGGTCAGCACAATCGAGATGGAAATAACGCCTTGTATTGTACTGTGCTGATGAGGAAGGAAATAATGAGCACATAATTGTTAAATCCGGTGGAATAAAAGTGTGTGTTGAAAGCTTAATTTCTTACAACTCTATTGCAAAAGAGTGGTATTGGATCCTTGTTATGAGGACGCATCCCACTTTGATATGCTCGAAAAAGTGTTTGTGTTATAGATGATAGGATAATTGATTTTTCCAAAAGCTAGCTCAGTGACAAATCTTGGTTTTCTCAAAGCGTTTGAAAATTTAGAGTTAGCTCCAACGTATGACTGGGGGTCACTGTTATCTTCATTGTACATATGATACAGTGAATGCTCGATCTTTAAACCAAGTTTGAATTGTTTTTGGGAATCTTGGAGGTAAAAAACTAAGTTGTTTGACACTAATTAATTAATTTTTTAAATGTTCATTTACTAACTAATTAAATTTTGCAATTAATGTTTTCACATTATTGGTGGTATACCTACTTCCATGTTGGTGAACCTTCCGTACACCAACAAAATATTATTTTTTCCAATTATAGAGAAGTACCAAACCGCAAAATGGCGGCCCGTTCAGATTGATAACGGTAAACACTCTGAGCTGACTCAAATGCTTCAGAAAGTGTGTAGAACAAGCCAAAACATTATTACTATTCCATATGTTAATCTTCCAGAGTAACAGAGTGAAGTTGCTCAAATGATTATATACTTGATCTTACATCAATCGGTGTTTTTCAATAATCTTTTTAGAAAAGGTGTTTGGTATTTCGCTGAAAGATACCTTCTACAACTAAAAAGAAGAACAGTAAAAGCAATTAACCCACTTCCAAGAGGGGAGATTTCTTATTATGATTACGTGATGTTGATGCAAATTGGTAAAACGTGGGATCATGCTCATGACTTGGTCGAGGAGCCTGCTGATAAAATTGATTATCTTCTTTGGTTCGGCATAATTTGCAAGCCTATCATTGCTATGGAGCCACAAAATTTGGGAATGATGGATATGCCATATTTAGGTAGATTTCCACTTGATGACGTTATTCTTCTTTCCCAACCTCCACCACCAATGCTCGTTCCATGCGTTTATCCCAGTATCCAGATTGGTTCATTTTCTTCATCATCTATGCCACCATTTGATTGGGAGATACCGAGTATTCATCCTAACCGGGAAACTATCACTGTTCCAATTGTTTTTCAAACTCTCGAGCGAACTTATCTGTATTAGGGGGTACAAGCTACACAACATGAGTTGCAGAATATATTGAATGATTGTCATTGGCGACAACAAAGACTATAGGAATATTACGTGGAGACGATGACCCAAATGGTGAATACAATGAATTTTGATATTCCTACAGAAGCAGCCGACAGTCATAAAAGTCAACAAACACCTAGAAGCAGTCAAAGAAATGGTACACCAGATATCATGCCACAAACTCATATGACACCTGGTGCCAATGACGATGCAATGGCTTTAGAAACTTCCGGCGGTAATCAACTGTTTTCGAATTTTCTTCCTCTTTATACCGACTCCAAGAGGAGCCTTTAACGTTTATCGGTCCATTGTTCCCCCTCTTCCTCAGGTTCCTTTTAGTGGTTATGGTGATGAAACTCAACCTCTTGAGGCTACTCAACCTTCTGTCACAGTCGTGTTAAATCAAGTCGAATACGATCCTAACTGGCCATTTCCTGGTCAAGAAAATTAATCAGAAGATCAAATATAATTTTAATTGGATGTAACGGAAACTATTGATCTAATTTCATATATTTTAACGAAATTTATGTGTTGATTTATATATTAGTCTGTTTTAATTTACTATAACTGTTTTAATTTATTATAACTTACCTTTATAGAAAAAGTAAAGTGAATTTATAAATTTACACCACCTAATGTCAATGGATTCAAATCCGTGAATGTACAAATCCGTGAATTTTAAGATTGTACGTCAAAAATATGTGTGGTTAAAAAAATACATTTAACCAAAAATAGTTATTGGATTTGAAATAATAAAATATCGTGATTAAAATAAAAAATTATATAGAGATACTCGAATAAAAGATAAATTTACAACTGAGATTAAAACTCAGCAATTTAATCTCTATCCCCAACGGCACAGTCTCTGTCGCGATATGTAAATAAGTAAATATATCGATTTACCAAATCAATTCGTACATTTAATGTGTCCATAGTAGTTTAGAATGGAAAAATTTAGCCATTTGATAAGTGTATAAAACTTGACCTTAGATCTTTATTAGAATAAAAAGAGGTATCGTTTTGAAAATAAAAACGCAAAATTGGGAGCTCAATGAAACCCACTACAGAAGACATATTCATAAACCTTCAAAAATGATTGTTAGACGTTGACAAAAGTCTATTTTATAGTTGTTACTTTGGAAAGACGGATTCCATAGAAAACGAAGAATACAAAAAAAAATAAAAAAAAAATAAAGAAAAAATAAAGAAGGTAAATAATAAGAGACGAGACGTTGGAAACATTCATCAAATATCGACGATGGTAGTTGCCTAGGGAAAATGGGAAAGAGACTTTCTATAGTTGGTATAGTAGCTAGATTTCTTGCATTATTGAAACGGGCACGTCACTATTGTTTGTTTGTTTTTTGTGATAGAAGTTTTGTGTATTGGTAGATAACTTATTTGACTAGTTCATAGTTAGAGTTCAAATTACAAGCTGTGATGAAAACGTTAAGTATTAAGCAATTTCTAGAAAGTGGAAACCACGATTACCTTTTAAAGCTTTAACATGATCTATTATTATATACAGTGCCAAGTGCTAGCAGCTTTTTTATTTCATTAAAGTTGGTGGGGTGGATTAACTTATGTTGGAAAAATACCTTCCTTCCTGTAACAGAAAAACACAAACACAG
>JAJJMC010023397.1:2241179-2321172 GCA_023531435.1 Papaver californicum
GAACATATGTGGTAATATGCATGAACTTGCTCCTTGGTTTGCCCAATATGGGACAACCAAAGGTTTCTCATTCACTAAGAAGTGAAAATGGATGGCTATAATTCCACCCAAGTTTGGACTAGTGATCCAAACACCCATCAATCTATTTATAGTAACAAAAATTAATTTAAGTAGTAAAACATTAATTTTAGTAACATACATTTTTTATTTCCCAACAACTTACTGGCATTCAGTTGGCGAACTGATCGAGTTATTCATTGATTGTTAGAGGTCTTACAGCACTAAAATTCACATTGCACGATTTTATTTTATTTTTGATACATAAAAGCCGGGACTAGGCTCCTAACCGAACTCTGTTAAACAGACTATTCCTATTGTCAGATCTATCCCGTTAAATCTAACTATGTAATACAATTTCTTATAATGAAGATTGAACCCCCGACTTCCTCCTTACTAGAGTTGATGAAAAATCATTGAACTATAAGCTTGGACCAATATTGCACGAAATATTATTAGTAGTATTAAACATGGTCAACCAAGCCATACTTAAGTCATCTTCATTGGGAGTTTCCCAAATTCCTAAACTTTGTGCCACCTAGAATTTTATATTTTTTGTAAAAGAAAGCTTTTCCAACAGAGATGTGAAGGAGAACATAAGTGAGATGTAAAAAACAGTTTCAATTTTAAACAATAAACCCCCAATTTTTACATACAAATTTCAATATAAACATGTCAAAACACCCAAATTTTACAAACAGATTCAATTTCAATGCAAACATGATAAAGCCCCCAAAGTTTTACCTACCAATTTCAGAAACAAGTTCAATTTCAATATAAAACATGTCAACTAACCCCAATTTGAGAAACAAGTTCAAATTTCTATACAATTCAAAATTTCAGTTTGAGAAACATGTTTCAATTTCAGTATATAAACCAAAAAATAGAAAATATCCTAATTTTACATACACAAATTTCAGTTTCAATCATATAAACCCTAAATTACCGAAAAGGAATAAAACCCCCAAATTTTATGTAACCCTAAAATTTTAATTTCATCCATTTACAAATTAATACAAAACATCATTTGATTCATGGAAAATGAAGGATTGGGTTTCATTTACTTATTTGTTTCGACGAAACATTCGACTCGAATCGTCTTCGTCTTCAACGAGTTCTCGTCTGCAACTATTTCTTCATCTCCGTCTCAAGTTTCTAATCTCTGCAACAGTGAAAATAAGAGTCTTATTCACTCACAATTAACGTTTGAAACACAGTTCTGATCGATGCTTTAATAATCTTACTTGGTCTTCTCTATTTTCTTGTTTCATCTCTCCCTCTCGCCTGTGTATATGGAAAAAATGAAGAACAAAATAGTTTCTCCTATTAGATCGAGTATTTAGAGTATAATTTCCCACGCGTGCCACTAAAGCATGTGAACAGTGACACCTCATATGTCTCAAAACACGACAGATGTACAAACATGTGTCCGTCAGATGAATTGGCTACGTGGCATCATCTTAACGTTTTTGGTAGTTCTGTCTTTATTTTACACGTGACGACTCGCACGCGTACATTTAACGAAAATACTAACAGATCGAGATATTTTCACAAATTTTAAAAATCCGGGACATTTTTCCAAGATGACCTTCCATTTTAGAATATTTCTCTAATTATCCCAAATCCTAAACTGACCCGGGTAGAAGACGGGGATGGATCTGTACCCCTTGATACGGCTCTAACATCAGTTACAGTCGGACAAAAAAGGACAGTTGAGTATCTTTATTCTGTAACGAGGCACGAGCACCCAAGTCCATTCTCCGGTCGTCGTGGTGCTAGTCTTTTGTGTAACACAATTGAAGTCGGTTTCTACGGTATGTACATAAAACTAGTAATTATTTAATGATATCAGTTTAAATTCATTTGATTACTTTTTCATGTGCAGTGCATGTGAAGCAACAACATAGCTATCCTATTTTACAACGAAGACTTTTGGTTACTTATACAGATACAATTTTTGGTCAAACTGTTTGTCTGTAGATATAGCATTGCTTATTGTCCAACGATTTCACCAATTGATTATTGAAAGAAGCAAATATAGTAAGGTAAGTGGATTAGAGTTGATGGCAAGTAAGGTAAGTGGACTAGAGTTGATGGCAGAGAGGCCGTTTGCATTCAAAAGTGGAGCCAAGCTCACGTTTTGGGGACTCTTCTTCTATTCATGTTAGTTATCCATCCCAACTTTACATTGCAATCGATTCCATTACAAAAATTAATTTAGTTTTCGAAAAAAATATCATAGAGAAATGCGATGTCATTTTAACCTCTTCTTTGTTATTTACCAATAGTCCTATATATATTCTCTTTATCCAAATGCAAAGTCCTCACATGATTAAGCGGCTGGGTAAACATATCAGCAGTTCTCCGCATGGATTCTACACACGACCTTGGCGCCCAAATAAACAACACTCATGTAAACGAGAGCTTCAAAGGCATCAACATAGATGAAGAGAACCCTCTCCAAAAGTTTGAAGGTTCCTATAGGAACCAAGTATACCAATCAGAGAGTTCAGATAACATGGAAGGAGACAAAGAGAAACTTCCGAGGAGCTCAGAAAGTAATAAAAGAAAATTGATCATAGTCTTCTTGGCTTACATAATGCGCTACATGATAACATGTTCACCTGGTTTTTTTCTTCCCATGGGATAACTGTCGGAGGAAAATGAACTTTAAAATGAGTTTTAGTTTTGGTGAGAATAGACCTTAGGACCTAGATGTCACTATGGGTGAATAACTCATTTTTCACTATTGTGAATGAAGAATCTTTAATCCCACATTGGAGAGACTAGAGATGAGTTCTCTTCTTATTACCACAAAAATTGCAACTAAGGGAGGGCCCTTAGGGTTTATAAGCTTTTGTGGTTGGGGGAGGACTAAGGCAATGAGCTAGTCGGTGCACACATGCTTTTCACACATGTGCAGTGCTTCGCACCGAAGCACGTACGTTTGTGGCTGCGGGTGCGGGTGCGGGTGTGACCGTGGCTGCTGCTGCGGGTCTGAGTGTGTGTTGCGGGCGTAGCTGAGGCTGCGGACCAACCAAGACTTACTTTTTTTTTTAAACGGTTTTTTGACTAATTCAAATCTTGTTTTAATTATGGAGGCGTATGACCCGACGAGTCTTTAGGAGAGAATTATTTTTAACCGTTTTATATCCATTTTAACCATTATCTCCATGATTAATGCGTGGAATTAATTTTCAAACTTAATGTTGCCACATTCTCTTCTTCTTCTACCTATAAAAAGAAAACGAATTTCTCAATTAAAATTCACTCCAGAAGCAGCTACTATCCTGTCTTCTTTTCCCCTCTTCTTGCTTTGTTTTGCGCATTGCTTGTTTATTTCCCTTCCACTTCTATCTTGTTGTTAAATTCTTGAGGGTGATTAGTATTGTGCTTATACTAATCATAACGGGAAATTCTATCCTGGACACATCTCTTTGTTGGGTTATAGCATCTCTCATTCTTGAGGAGTACCCGAGGACTATTGTGTTAAGGACAATTTACTGAGCAGGTGGCTCTGTCCATTGTGTGTGCATCATCAGAGATTTCCTAACCTTAACAAATTTCTTCTGTTTAGTTTTTTCCATTGTTGCAGAACCAACAATCTTAATACAATATCAATTTCTTCTGCAACAATGGGTAAGAATGATGTAGACAGACCAGAAAAATTCAGTGGCAAAGATTTCAAAAGATGGTAATCCAAGATGCTCTTCTTTCTGAGTTTCCATATGTTAGATGAACTAGTTCTGAAATCCTTTGATGATAGTCTAAACGATGCTGGAAATGAAAGAGAGTTGGGGTAGACAGAACTATATGGCAAAGAATCATATTCTTAACTGTTTAGAAGATGCATTGTATGATTTCTATAATGCAAAAGAGAACTTTTATGCTTATGATTTATGGGCTTCCTTAGAAGCAAAATATCAAGCGAAAACGGCTGGAAGCAAGAAATTTATGGTTGCTAGGTTCCTGGAATAAAAAATGTCTAATGATAAATCTGTAGTTGATCAATTCCTTGAACTTCAGCGCATTATTAATGAAATTATTGTTGAAGGTATGGTGATTGTTGAAACATTTCAAGTGTCTGCGGTGATTGAGAAATTACGTTCTTCATGGTCTGATTACAAACGAAGATTGAGACATGAAACTGGTGAAGTTAGTATGGTTGAATTGGGTAAGAAGATTCAAGTGGAAGAATTGTTGTGTTCAAAAGACAAAAATGTATCTTCCGCAAAGGACGTGTCCAACAGAGCTTATGTGACTGAACACAAGTCTTCCGCAAGCCTGGACCGCAGCAACCGCAAACCTGGTCCGCACAAGAAAGGTACATTTTCGAAACCCAAATCTTGCATTGGTAAAATTAAAGGTGTTTGTTATGTTTGCGGACTTCCTGCCATATGGAAATGCATTGTAGAAAACATAAGGATTTTAATAACAAGAAAAACAATGCTAATTTGGTTGAGAACAACAAGAACGAGTTTTCTGGCACGGTGTCTGAAGTCAATTTGGTAACCAATTTGAGAGACTGGTGGGTAGACTCTGGTGCTACCAAGCATATCAAAAGGTAGGGGAAGGAGAAAAACTCTACATGGGTACCTCGTCCGCAGCACAGGTTGCGGGAAAAGGAAAGGTTGGGCTAAAGCTCACTTCTGGAAAAACTCTCACATTGAATGAAGTTCTTCATGTTCCGGACATCTGCAAAAATCTTGTATCTTGTGGTGTTTTAGATGATAAGGGTTTTAAACTTGTATTTGAATCTGGGAAAGTTATTGTCACTAAGGGTAAGGATTATGTAAGAAAGGGCTATAAGACTGAGGGTCTTTACAAACTTAATGTAACCTCTGTTGAAATGAATAAATTTGATTCTTTTGCTTATGTTTGTGTGTCATTGAATGTTTGGCATGATAGACTTGGTCATGTAAACTATAAGTCAATGATTAACTGGCTAGCATAGGCTGCATTCCCAAATTTACATTGGAAAATAAACATAAATGTGTGAAATATGTGTTGAATCAAAATATGCTAAGAAATCTTATAGAAAAATTATTCAGAGAAAGTCTAAACCCTTAGAATTAATTCACTCAGACCTAGTTGACATGAAATCAGTCCAAACTAGAGGTGGTAAGAAATGGTTTGTCACCTTCATAGATGACTGTACGAGGTACTGTCATATATATTTACTTAAGGGAAAGGATGATGCCTTAGAAGCCTTTAAAATATATAAACTAAAAGTTGAAAACCAAATGAATGCTACCATTAAAACGGTTAGGTCTTACCGTGGTTGTGAGTATGTAATCCCTATAGGAGACTTTTGCATAGAACATGACATCATACATGAAGTAACCCCTCCTTATTCACCACAATCTAATGGTGTGGTTGAACGGAAAAAATGAACCCTTAATGTGATGATGAATGCCATGTTAATTAGTTCAGGACTACCTGCAAACTTGTAGGGGGGAGGCCGTCCTCTCAGCTTGCTATGTCTTGAACAGAGTACCCTTTAAAGGATCAGACAAAACTCCATATGAGTTATGGAAAGGTAGACAACCTTCTTATGCACACTTTAAAGTGTGGGGGTTTTTGGCTAAGGTGTCCATTCCTCCACCTAAGAGGACCAAGATAGGACCCAAAACTGCTGATTGTGTCTTCATAGGGTATCCTGAACATACTACTGCATATATATTTATGGTTGTGAGTTCTGAAATATCTGAAATTGGTATGAATACTATTATGGAATCTAGGGATGCTGTGTTTTCTGAAAATGTTTTTCCTTTGAAATCTGAATCTCGCATGATTGTGTTGATCTCCTAGATGTCCCTTCTACTAGTCAGACATTACCTATAGAAGGATTTTATTACGTAAAATGGATATCAGACTCATAGGAGTCTAAGTCTACGAATGGATATGTTTTCACTCTAGCTTGCGGGTCTGTATCTTGGAAGAGTTCCAAACAGACATGTATAGCTCGATCCACTATGGAATCATAGTTTATTGCGTTAGATAAAGCAGGAGAGGAAGCCGCTTGGCTAAGATGCTTTTTAGAAGACATTCCTCTTTGGCATAGGCCTGTGCCAGCTATATCTATACATTTTGATAGTCAAGCTGCAATAGCTAATGCTAAAAACAGCAACTATAATGAGAAGTCTATACACATTCGTAGAAGACACAATTCCCTAAAAAACTAATCTCAACTTGCGTTATTTATGTTGACTTTGTGAGGTCTAAGGAGAATATCGCGGACCCTTTGACGAAAAGTTTGTCCAAGGAGATAGTTAGTAATGCATCGAGAGGCATGGGGCTTAAGCTCATCAAGTAAACTTGCCATGAAGGATACTCAACCTTGCTGACTAGAGATCCCAAGATCAAGGTTTCGAATGAGACAACTAATTTGTGGTGGGTTAAAGGAAACACTATCAGAGAATCTCATTCTCTGTCCCTTCCTTATGGTGTAGACGTGATAGTGTGATTGCATGTGAAGATGACTTTTTATTAAGTCTTAATGAGTTATATAGTTTCAATTTAAGATTGAAGTGGGGTGTAGCAGTAAACACTCTTGATAGAAAACACCTATCTGAATGAGGAAGTGGGCCTCTTCCTATGAGAATTGAGCTGATTCTCTAGAGCATTCTGAGAAACGGGATATGTCCAAGGCCAAAATGGACACAACGGCACGTACTTAACAACACCTAGAGAAATATCACGCGTGGAAGTTATTGATGAACTACACCAAACGATGGCAGTTCAAGACATCGCGTTTTACTGTCCTTCAATTAGTTCCGGTAATTTCTCACTAAGCAAAGGTTCAAGACCTTATGGACACCTATTGCCTAAAAGGTATCTCTCGCTTTCTGATTTCTGATTTTTATCGGGTTTTCATTCATGTGGGGGATTCTTGGAGAAAAATAAATTTTTATCTTGGTGGGATTGGACCTTAGGACCTAGATGTCACTAAGGGTGAATAGCTCGTTTTTCACTATTGTGAATGAAGAACCTTTAGTCCCACATTGGAGAGACTAGAGATGAGTTCTCTCCTTATTACCATAAAAATTGCAACTAAGGGAGGGGCCTTAGGGTTTAGAAGCTTTTGTGGTTGGGGGAGGACTAAGGCAATGAGCTAGTTGGTGCACACATGCTTTTCACACATGTGCGGTGCTTCGCACCGAAGCACGCACGCTTGCGGCTTGCGAGCTTGCGTGCTTGTGGTCTTGTGGTTGTGGGTGCGAGTGCGGGTGTGACCGTGGCTGCTGCTGCGGGTCTGAGTGTCTGTTGCGGGCGTAGCTGAGGCTGCGGACTAACCAAGACTTACTTTTTTTTTAAACGGTTTTTTGACTAATTCAAATCTTGTTTTAATTATGGGGGCGTATGACCCGGCGAGACTTTAGGAGAGAATTATTTCTAACCGTTTTATATCCGTTTTAACCATTATCTCCATGATTAATGCGTGGAATTAATTTTCAAACTTAATCCGTGATTAATTCCACATTCTCTTCTTCTTCTACCTATAAAAAGGAAACGAATTTCTCCATTAAAATTCACTCCAGAAGCAGCTACTATCCTGTCTTCTTTTCTCCTCTTCTTGCTTTGTTTTACGCATTGCTAGTTTATTTCCCTTCCACTTCTATCTTGTTATTAAATTCTTGAGGGTGATTAGTATTGTGCTTATATAAATCATAACGGGCAGTTCTATCCTGGACACATCTCCTCTGTTGGGGTATATCACCTCTCATTCTTGAGGAGTACCCGAGGACTATTGTGTTAATGACAATTTGCTGAGCAGGTGGTTCTGTCCATTGTGTGTGCATCATCAGAGATTTCCTAATCTTAATAAATTTCTTCTGTTTAGTGTTTTTCATTGTTGCAGACAACTCGAGCTTAATGTGTTTAAATCTTTGTTATTAATTGTATTGGTTAGACTAATGGAGCAAATTAACATGAAAATCTATAGTTTCTAGGGTGCCTGCATTTCCTCTGTAGGGTAAATGACCAAAATGCACAACTTAATACGATATGAAAAGTTGCACATAATATGATGAAATTGATGAACTAATATATATATGATGCTCACCAAACCCGCGTAGGAGAATAATGATGTTAACATCAATCATGCATGTATGCACTTTGTAAGTAATTCTTTGTGATAGGAATAGTAAGCATTTTAATGCCACTCCTTCAGGTAGATTAGCGATTCTCAGGAGTTCTTAGCTTATAATGTAGTGGCGACTTGGTTTTGGTTGTTAATTTGTTTCAGTGCATCCTATCAAACACTCCTTCAAACAATTGTACAATGAAAAGGTGATGCATAAACAAGCCAAAGACTTGGTAAAATGTATGCTTACACATCTCAAAGTAAAAATGAACAAGAGACAAGTGACGGAATTTTTTGATAAGTCTAGCGTCATTAAAACGGCTATCAAGCAGGGAACTATAGAATTTGTGGAAGAGTGTATTGAAATCTTTCCATATCTTATTTGGAATGATATGGCGGGACAATCAATGATGGAAATGGTCATGGAGAGCGAAATGAAATGATTGTGAATCTCATATGTGAAGCTAGTGAAGATGACAAGAGTGACCTAGTTTCTAGATATGATATAAACGGTAACACTATCTTACATCATGCTGCAAAGCTAGTACCTTCTGTTCAGCTCAATTCGGTCTCTGGTGCATATCTTCAGATGCAGCGAGAACTGGAGTGGTTTAAGGTAAGGGTGTGATATTTGCACTAATTATGTAGTCTTGTTTTTATTTCGGTAGCGAAAGAGTAGCTATAATCTTTCATGATTAATATTATGAATCATTCGGTACTTAATTTATTTCCCATGAAACATGTATTTTCATTTTCACCTCTCAAATTCGTATCTATCTGGACCATCCGCTTTAAGATGACTGTTATTATGTATTTTAACTTTTCTGTACTTTCATTTTATTCAGGGGGTCGAAAATATGATACCGGAGAAAAATAAGTTCAACAGAAATAGAAATGGTGACACAGCTCAATATATATTTACAGAGGAACACATGGAGTTAAAGGAGAAAGGAGAAAAGTTGTTGAAAGATACATCTGGATCTTGCACGGTAGTAGCCGCGCTCATTGCTACTGTAGCATTTGCAGCTGCTTTTACTGTACCGGGAGGTAATATAAGTGATACTAATAGCATTACCCAGTTTTCTTGGGAAGTGCTTCATTTATTTTTTTGGCTAGGTCCCTTGTGTATTAAAGAATGAAAGAGCTACAAAATAGGTTACAAATATTTGGGAGCATGGCTCCGATACTTAGCTATAGCTAGAATTAAAGGCTAAAACATTTTTGGCCTACAATTACAAAGTGGACTCCTCACGTCACCCTATTTGGAGGTATTGGATGCCTTTGCACCCTTGGCCTTTGCATCGATGGCTTTGACTTTAACTTTGGCTTTGCCTTTCTTTGCTGCCCTCCTGTATTCTTTGTCCCAATCAATACTGATTGGCAGCCTAAAGTCTTCTTCATCCAAGTACCCATCTTCAATATACTCCCTGAGTATAGCTTCATCTTCATTGCAAGGCCATGACCTGCCCTTGGTAGACTTATCAGCCGTGGCTTTATTTTTTGCATCAGTAGCAACCTTGGTTTTAGCAGCAGCAGCTTTGGCCTTGGCTTTATCGGCATTTGCCACTGCCCGAGCCTGTGCTGCTTCCTCTCGCTTAGTTGCCTTAGCTAGCATAATTCTATTTCTTTCCTCTGCCCTTTCGCCTTCCAAAGCCCAATTGATCCTTGTGGGCATCCTTAGGTCTTCGTCACACAAGGATCCTTCATCATCAAGAGACCCATGCTCCTCTTCATCATCCCATGACTCATCGGATGAGGTAAGCCTCTCCCTATCCGGAGCGTAGGCCTCATTGTCCGAGCCCATAGTTGCATTAGGCTTAGTTGACTGATGAGACTTGGCAGCCTCCTCAGTGCCATCCTCTGCTTCATTTGCTATAATTTGAAAGCTATTTGTGTTGCTGGCTTTACCTTGTGGTGCACCTGCCCTTGGCGTCGTCCCCTTTTTGTTGGGTGCCTGTTTCCTCTTTGTAGCAGTGATAAAGGCCTCCTCATTCACGTGCATAGCTTCCTCTCCTATGGTCACGTCTCTTTCATTGTTGGTTTTACCCAAATGCACAGCCTCACATGTAATGTTGACTGCTGCAATGTCACTTTCGGCCCGTGACTTAGCTAGCTGTTGGCATGTGCTGTTGCTGTGCACAGCATCACGTGAACAGCCGGTTGGCTCTCTTGGTATGTCGCTTTCAGAGTTGGGTTTACCCAAATGCACAGCCTCACATGCATTGTTGACTGCTGTAGGGTCGCTTTCGGCTCGTGTCATAGCTAGCTGTTGGCATGTGCTGTTGCTATGCACAGCATCACGTGAACCACCAGCTGGGCCTCTTGCTATGTCACTTTCATTGGCTGTATCAACGCTAGCACTGGCCACCTTGGAGTGTGCATTACCTTCCAATATAGTGTTGTCACTTTCTTGGGTAGCTGTGCATGCTTTGCTAGCAGCAGCATCACGTGGAGCTGGCCCTTGTGAGCTGTCCCGCACATTGACCAAAGCATCAGTTGCACTGTTCATCATCTTCCTCCCCTTGCATTCAGCCAAAGTATGGCCTACGATCTTGCAATTTTTGCAGAATTTTGGTGCTATGGGGATGTTCACGGCTTGAAGAAATGAATGGCCCCCAGCATTGACCCTGACTTGCGTCGGAATCTCCTTGGCGAAGTCTACCTCCACCATAATTCTTGCATAGTTGCCATATTCTTTTGCCAATGTTCTTGAGTCTACAGCCATAGGCGTACCTACAGCCGTGCATATTGACATAACAATCTTCTCGGTCCAGTACACTATGGGGAGATCATGAAGCTGAACCCATACTAATGCCTTCGAAGTTTTTGGCTTGATTGGGTTAAAATGAGGGTGAAAATCCTGAACATGCAGCACTTGATTCCCAACAGCCCACTTACCCTCCTTCCATACTCTTTGCTTATCAATATCATTATCTAGAACTATGGTAAAGTAACCCTTAGACATTGGAACGAAATGGTGATTACCTTTAAGCTTCCATTGTTGCAGCAATGTAGCTTTAATGTCCGCAAACTTCTGATTTTTGAAGTTGAGCCTGCCTATAAGGGAGAACTTCATCTTCTCCATGGCTTGATCATATAGTTCATTTGAGATATCCACTACGAACTGGCCAGCAGATTCTTTGGCCATACATAGGCTGCTGCTACATATATTTGTTGCTTCATTTCTCGGTCGTGGCTTACTAGATCTAGACTTGGCTACTTCAAGAAAAGATTTGGTTGGTATGGAATCGGCTACCTCTTGTTGCTCTTCCATTGTTGCTGCCATTAAAGCTTCAAGAGAGAAACTCAATGAGTAGCTCCGTGAGGAGAGAGAAACGAGAGAAAATACATGAGTAGCTCTTTTTTTTTTTCGGGAAGTGCTTCATTTATAGCCTTTGCAGTGGCAGATGCTTTAGCTCTCTTCTCATCTGTCACATCAGTATTAATGTTCTTGGCCATATATACTTCCCGGTATGCAGAAGTTGATTTTCTAAGATCCTCTACAGAAATCGTTAGTGGGACTTGTCAGTCTCTTCATATCTATGGCCACCATGATATCTTTTGGTGCGTCATTGTATATCGTGCTTGGAGACAGGCTCCCATGGACTCCGATTCCTATAGCGTTACTTAGTTGTGTTCCTTTTGGCTTGTTTACACTGTTGCAGTTACCATTGTTTTCTGAAATGATTCGTTCCACATACTGGGGTATTCCGCTTCAGAAACACAAATATATCTCCAGCCAATAACTAAATACACGACGAAAGAGAACTGAATTCAGGAGAAAAAGATTAAGTTAAGTTCTCCCAAGTCCCAGCAACCAATATTTTTGAAGCGCCTTACATCTCGTCAACTGGTTGTTAAATTGGAAGGTGTATCATAAGCCATTTTGTTTAGTAACTTTTGGCGGCTATTCCTGGTATTTCTCCATGAATTTGTCCAATCTATTTTACAAGCAAGTTATTGCATGTGGTCATCATGATACCTTGAACTAAAATTTGTTTCTGAATATTTTGTAGTTTGTCATCTCTCTGTGACACAATATTATAAGATGATTTTACGGGATGGCTAATGAGAACACGTGTGCGATTCACATCTTTATATTAAACTTCTTTAACGACACAAATTTTAAAAACAGTCAATTTTTTGTTTAAAAATAAAAATTTAATACATTTATTTATACTTGTTAAGTAGACAATTTAAAGAACTTTTTAAATATATAAATTTTATAAAAATCCGATTTATATTTTAAAGATATAAAGGTTTGAAGTTTGTTAATTTATTTATAAATATATAAAAATATGTTTAATATATAATTTTATCCCGGTATATATATATAGTGGTATTAATGATGTTGGAGGTTATTTTTGTAATATCAGGGTTGTACTAAGTATTTTGTCTTTTTGTGATCAATGATGGGATTTTAATTATACCGCAAGTGCAAAGCTATCGATGAGACAGTATGCGAAATACGGGTCGTTCCACTGAGACTCAATTGATTGTTACTTTTAGTTAAAATAAATTGAGAAATATGAATACTAAATAAATTAATAAATTAACAAGAAAAGAAACCTAGGACTTTAGACTCCACCACTATATTATGTATTAAAAAAATAAAATACTTTACTATTAATTTTTCATAATATCTCAGGACGATTTAAAACACAATTGTACATCTTGGGGGATAAAGCGTTAAAAACAAATGAAGAATTCTCAAAATATAAACAATTTTTCTTCACTTATAATGTTGGTCTCTAAAACAGAGTTTATGAATCACTATTAAAGCATGAGGACACATGAAGAAAAATTATTATCACTTTGAAACAAGAATAATAGAACCAAGGAAAATTATTATAGAAAAATATTAGAATTCTCTAACACACATCATAGGGCTTCATCTGCATCCCTAGTGGAGAAATTATTTCATTACAAAAGAAAAAGAAAAGAATAAAGAAAAGAAGAAGAAAAATTAAAACTACTTGCTCGACCAACTAGACTCCAAATTAACTCCAAAAACCAACTCTCCCTTTCTCCTCCCACCATTATTTAAATAGATTTAAAGAAAACCACTTTCCTTTTCCTTTTCCTTTTCCATTTCCACTACCACATCATCATCAAATGAGAATGCGTCACATGTCGGGATAATACAAAATCCTCCAATAAAAATACACCACGTGTCAAATAATATCTCATCATGAAATCACCATTTTTTTTATTTGGAAAATATTTTATAATCTTTATTTTCTTCTTTATTTTGATTATTTTATTCATTAAATAAAATATCGGCAAATATCCTTGGGATAATACAAAATCCTCCAATAAAAATACACCATGTGTCAAATAATATCTCATCATGAAATCACCATTTTTTTTATTTGGAAATATTTTATAATCTTTATTTTCTTCTTTATTTTGATTATTTTATTCATTAAATAAAATATCTGCAAATATCCTTTTATCATAATTAATATCTTGCAAATGGTCTTCACACTTTCAACACACGTTGTGGCATGCTTACCACACTCCCATAACCAAATAGTTGGCCTAGTGAAATAATTCTCCATGTTTTTTCTTTCGGACTTAGTCCATTCAACCAAAAATTACTTCATTATACGAACTGAATTACGCATTTTAGTCCATCGAACTTTATTTCCTATAAACTGCAAAACTAAATAAATACCATTAAATATGTACAAAATATAGAACTAATAATTGTAACTTAAGATGTAATTTATGCAGTGTTTACACACTCATCAACCAACGAAATATAGGTCTTTCAATTCCTTTAGATCAAGGGCTATAGGTAGAGTATTCTCCTTCAAAAAGAAGGAGTTCACCCATTTTCCCCTAACTTCTTCAAACACTCCTTCGATCGATCGAACTAGTGGACGGTAGTCTATCTTAGACGGGTGATGTTGAACCTTCCAAGCTAAACGGATGATATTTTACCATTTGGGTATTTTCTTTTATAATATTAAACTCCCAAAACGATGGTCCCACCTAGGTTAGTTATTCTTAATATAACTACAGTAAATATTTACTTGGACGAATAATGATCCCCGTTCAAGTGAATTTCCTTTCTCAAATGAGAGATCGTCACCTGTACAGTGTGTTTAATTCCCCTTTTCATAGTGCAAATCTCACTCCGTTACATAAACCCTCATTCACTTTGAAAGGGACGGAGTATTAAAACACTCTATCCTATAGCCCTTCCTTTAAATATTACTAGATATTAATAGAAACGACAGTAAAATGACAAGTATGTAAATGAACAAGACATAGTCTACGTCCTAATTTATATTCATTAGTTCTCTATTTTGTACATATTGATGGTTTTATTTAGTTTTGAAGTTCTTGATTAATGAAGCTCGGTGCTTAGAAAAATACTTTTTTTTCCCGTAAAATGGATAACATGAATTAGAATCCAATGCCAGTTAGATAATCGACGTCCCATTCACATACTATGGGTCGAACTAGAAGATGACAAAATCATTAGACAAGAGAATATAAAAATAGGCTAAGAATTATCACAGGTACAACAAAGACTAAATGTTATAGGACCAATTAATTAATTGATGGAGCTTTAGTGGTGACGATATCCTTTTCTATACTACCATATATACAGTCAAGGGTGGTTTCAAGTTGTGTTCTGGAAAGAATTTTGGAGATTTACGGAATTATCTTGCATGCAAGATTGTGATCTTGTAAATAGCGGGAAGTCAGGAAGGATTTAGTATATATGGAAAACTCTTCTTTGGTATCATTGGATAAATAAGGAAATTCAAAGATATTTATTGTTTTGGGGATTAATATCTTGCATGCAAATGAAGAAGGAGTTGGCATCAAAAGTAGAGGACCTGATATCTTGCCATTTATGGACCACAGTATGCTATACAAGAAAATTATAATCGTGGTAAGATTTTTTCCTTTTTTGAGGTGACATATGATTGGAAAGGGAATAATTTTTATTTATGGGAGACATGGTAATGAAGAGTATAGATAGTGGAAGCTACAGATTTGTTGGGTGAGTTTATTTTGAAGAGTTTTGGTCCAAGCGCAACAAGTAGTTCTAGGCATTTTTAGTTTATTTTATTTTTTTATTTTCTTTTCTTTTGTAATGAAGAAATTCTTTCTACTAGGGCTATAAAAGTAGTTGTATTATGTATATTAGAGAATTTTAGCGAGTTTTAATAACAATTTTTTTATCCTATATTTTTGTTTTATCATGATGTCCTTGTGCTTGGTTTTAATGTTTATATATATATTACAAGTAAATTAAAGTGAAGGAGATTATTAATTATATAAAGAATTTTTATTGGTTAAATATTTTTATCTTCCGAAATGTATATTCGTGTCCTAAATCATCTTATCCTAGTACATAGAAATTATAGAAAAATGTTCTAACAATCCAATTTTTTTTATCTTTTTAGCTTTTATATAATTGTAAATTATTAGTAACAATTTATTATTCTTCGCGAATGACTTATACTTGCATACTATCCAATCAATAGCCATGTATTTACGGTTTACAATTAAATCTTGGCGTAGTTACCGGGACTATTAATTTATTATTTTTAATTTCTTATAAATTTTTTATATATTAGGTTAGTTTAGATGTTTAATTTATTTTTCTTTCCTCTTATTTTATAGATTTTATTCTTGAAATTTTCTTATTTTTGTTTGAAATTAAAAATGGAAAGCAAGATTTGCTAATAAAGGTACATACACAAACATCTTAGATTTTATTTTATATTATATTATTTAGTTGTGTAAATAATTAGATTAAGATTTTATTTTATTTTATTTTATTTGTTAAAAAAATAATTAAAAAATACAACAAAAAAAAACATGCACTCTTTGTATAGCATTTCGCATTCGTCAGACAACCGAAATTAGGAAAACACGTGGAATAGTACGTTGAACCCGTGCCTTAGGCCTTACCAGCCGAAATTCTACAAACTTTAGCCTCGTACCTTTGAACAGTCTTTGACTATAGGTATATTTTGTTAAGGTAACCTGAGCTTATCTATTTTAGTTGACTCTGCATTTGCACGTGTACAAAAAAAAATGTCGAACTATTATCATGAGGACCAATATAATGAATATCCTACCTAATTTCAAGATGGACATTATCCGTACTATGACTTTAGTGTGGATAATGACTAAAATGTGTGTTCTCCATCTTTGGAGGATCTAATAAACAATTACAACCTAATTCTTCTAGTCAATATGTAAGTCCTTCCTTTTTTATAGTTTTTTTTGTCTGTCCTTTTTATGGAAAATTTACTCGAGCAAGTAGTTGAAAGTCCACGTAAATCTGACATAACATTGGAAAAATTATGTGAGACTTATAGTAAATATGAAGAAGAATTTTTAGTTGATAATATTGTTATAAGTGAACTTAATTGTCAAGATAATGTTTCTCATTTTACCTTTGATAATACTGATAATTATTTACTTAGTCAAGGGGAAGAGGTTAACATTGAAAACACTAAGTATTTAGACAAGGTTCGACCAATTTCATATTTTTATTATGATGATGATGATAGTGTTGATGAAGAATTTGAAATTCGTAGTCATAATGACGAGGAAAATATCACATCGATTGAACATCATGATGATATCTGGTTCAACTCCTAATAATATTGATGATTATTCACACATTCAAAAGGAAAAGAATTTGACTAGAAATACCATTGTTTTAGAAGACGATGATGTTTTAGAAGATCGAGTATATCCTGAGACTAGGGATTTAGAGTCCAACGATTTAAAGACAATAGTTTGTAAGGATGATGATAGACTCGTAAAGAATTTGAATGTGAGTGAAAACAAACCACCTGATTACAATCTAGATGAAATAATTAACTATTTTCCTAAATATGATAATTCAGAAAATAAGGAAATTGTGACTAGTTTATCTAAGAACACTGACCACTCTAGGTTTTGGGTGAATATCATTCTCCCCGTGGTTTACCTTTGAATCTTAGAAAAGTCCCTCACAAATTGGGACTTGATATATGTTCATTTACCATCCTACGTGATTATTTTCGTACACTCTTTCCCGAAATTCAGTTGTTAGAAACTCATCATTATGTTGATGTGGTTCACCCGGTTTATGATGTCATAATTGACTTTATTGTCCCACCAAAATTTTATTTACCAAATGTGGGAATGTTTCAATTTGAAATTTTATTTACCAAATGTGGCTATTGTTCAGCTGAAAGTTAAATTTCTAGATTAGCAGAACCTATCATTAATAATACACAAAATACGCCTATTTTTGGGTTCCAACAAAATAAATCAACAACAAATAACTTTTCTATTATCGAGAATTACCTGATCTGAAATTACCTCCAATACTTGTACTTGCTAACATAGAGGCAGTCGCAAGATTGTCGAGTAGGTAAGCAAGGACAGTGGTTCCCCAAGAAAAATTGTTAAGGATTTTAAGATCCCTTAACAATTGGATATATTGAGCACCGTAAGCTCAGGAAAAATATCTTTGCCGAGAGTATACAACAAGTATACAGTTGCAGTTGCAGTTTGCTTGACTATTTCCTCGTCCATCACCATTCACCAAGGATCCTTCTGCAACTTTATCTTCTGTCTTCTCAAAAGAACTTTTCAAATTGGTCAACGTGATCTTTTTCAACTTCTTTTGTATTTTACCAATTTCATAAATATCCATATTATATCAACCTATTTACGGGCACTTATGGGAATTTTAATTTATAGACCACAAGAGCACGGATGTTGGTGAGATAGTATGAAAAAACGGTTCTTCCATAGGGATTTCAGAAGTGTAATTTCTAGTTTTTAATTAACTAATGTGCTAATAACATAAATAACGATTTTTAATGAAGAAAATTAAATAAATAAAAAGATAAAATAACTATACAAATTAATCAACCAGGAAAAGAAGGTCTAGGGTTTTGGATTCTACTATTTATGATGTTTGTAAAGTTAACAATCTATTATCTCAAACAAGTACTCTCAAATTACTCAAAACCATATTGAACATAATCTCATGTTTTGGAGATAAAACGTTTAAACTTAATATTACAACTTTCGTTGTTTATGCAAAAATATAAACTCCTTCACTTATAAAAGATCAATAGCTTAAACTATTCAGAACAATTAACATGAAGCATATTTAGAAGAGAAATTATTAGTAATTAAATGGCACAAAAGGAGAGTAAAAGTGTCTAAAAAATTAACTATTAAAAATACATATCAAAAATAGCTTCCTCCTACACCCTAGAAAAGAAGATTACTCACTCATAAAAAAGAATAGAAAAAATATCCATTTTATTTATCACTTTATAAGAATTTTCTAAGAAGAATTAAACAGAGGTGTCGTTGAATGATTAAAGGGAATATTAAAAGAATTGATGAATTTACTACACCTTTTATGTGTAGTAAATCAATGACTCTTTCTATTTGTTGTAAAGCTCAGGACCGTCGCGAAAACTCTTCAAAAAACGGTTGCGAAAGCATCTGAATTCGAAAGTAAATACCACTCTACTTGCGACTCTTTCAACAACAGTTTCTGGTTATAGTTTCTTCTTCTTCTTCTTCCTCTCGACCTGGATTTTTATAGAGATGAAACTGACTTTTATTTTTTTGGTTTCTGGCAGAGCCAACCTCCTTCAATGCTTTTTACCTTCTCCTATTTATAGTACAATATCAAAACAACCCCAAACCTCGTCAAATAACTCCTCCCAAATCTTCACAGACTCATTGAAAGAAAATACTCTCGAGATATTTTCTTTCTCTCCACGACTCTTGATCCTAATTTTTCTTCCCTTGTTTGATTCTTCGTTTCCTACTCACACAAACATCTAATGAGATCTTCTTGTATTTCTTTATCTTTTTCACGTTTCCTACTCACACAAACTTTTCTTTCTAGGCAAGAATATATTCTTGTAATAAATCTTTCAAAATGTAACCAAATCACGTAAAAGAAATTCATGCAGATGGAAGATAAATTTTCCCGCCAAAATCTACTTTGAAAGTCAAAGGAATGGGTTCCCGTATCCAATGTATGGGTTCCTTTAACACTTTTGGGGTACCTTTAACATTTTTTGAGCCGGTTTTGCCATGATCATTTATTCTTCTAAAAATACCTACAAACACAGTAAGATGACAATATTAATACAGAAACTGAGTAATAGATTGATAAATATGAGATTAAATAAGACACATAAATGTGTCTATCAAATACCCCCAAACTTATATTTATCTAGTCCTCGAGCAAATCTAATCTATAAAATAAAAATCCTAACTTACTGCCGCAGGCATCGCGATTGCACTTAGCGTGTGCAACAAGCCTTTAAACCCCTAAGTGGCCCTAGTGGACGAGTTCTTTCTCGTGAGGGTTTACAAGAGATATACTCATAAAACCTTTACTCCACCTCCTAGCTACTTGTGAACGGTTGAGGATAGACACTAAAAAAGATATTTTAGTTAGCATACTAAATTCTCTGGCTATGGAAGGAATTACCCCGTTTTGAATCCAATTAATATACACGAGTTTGCACTCAAGCGTACTAAAATTCATATATAAGAAAACAAAGCACTACTCAGAAAGTCGTTCAATGTACCACGATACTCTGAATTTAACAAACCGCAATCAAATGAATAGATTAAAAATATGGATATAGAGATAGAAGTGTGCGCATGTTGACTAAGGTGAACGATATTTCCCAGAATATCTGTATGAACATCATGCCAAGATCAACCCAAATGGATTGAGATACGCACCCACTGGTTTGAATCCTAATTCTAGTATCAACTCAGCTGGTATATACAAGGGTCCCAGAGGTCGATTTATTGAATATATACAATTATTATTATATTTATTTATTTTTACAACATGATTGGATCTTTTGAATCTAAGTGCATGCTCCTTGTCAGCAGCTTACATGATAGTTTCCATGGATCCTACGTTCCACGCTTGCTTAGGCGACGGAGGCAGGGAGAACACACACATATTACTATCTAAGTGTCAATACTCAAGTTTTTTTTTATATTTATTTTAATATTGGTCAAATTCAATTAAAATAGTAGGGCCTGATCTCAATCACTTTACATCATCCTAGCTGCAACAACAAGGCGATACTAGTGCCCCACCAAATCACTTATAGAAACACAAAAAGATGCAAAAATAAAAACAGAACGTGATATAGTGACGACTCCGAGATATGGTGACGACTATCATGTTATTTTTAAAACTTGAGCTCTGTCCTTTTATGAATAGACCATTTAGTTGGGTCCCTCAACTCCTACAACCAAGAAGTTTGTTTCCATCTACTTAGAATGGTCAGTCTCATCCTGAATTGTTCACAAGTTTCTAAATTTTGGAGTTTTTGGTACAACTAAATTTTTTAAAAATCCCTTACCCCCAAACTTAAATTGAACATAGTCCTTGATGTTCTAAAGATAAATGAATAAAAGCATGAACAAAGAGTAATAATGAACAAAGTAAAAGAGATATGGAAAAATATTACTAGTACCGTGTACCAAAAGCATATGGGTTGCCTCCCATATAGCGTTAAGTTTTAAAGTCTTCATCCAGACCAAGAAAGGATTAGTCACATTTTACGAATCATATAGTAATATTTTCACACAGTAATATTCGAAATAATTGTGGATCCTTGAAGTCAATTGTATTTGACTCACAGAGTTGACCACAATGGAATATATGAAATTGGTGGTCATTCTTAGAAAAATGTGTTGATTCTAATTTTCTAAAATATTCGGGTTTAGTTCCAAAATCTAAGAACTGGCACATTTGAAGTTGAAACATTCCCACATTTGGTAAATAAAATATTGGTGGAACGATAAAATTAATCATGGTATCATGGACCGGGTAAACCACATCAACAGGATGATGGGTTTCTAACAACTGAACTTCTTTTTGGACAAAATCAGGCTCGGGAAGCAGTTCTTGAAGATAATCTCTTAATATGGTAGAGGAACAGACATCAAGTCCCAAGTGAGGGACCTTAATAAGAGTCAAAGGTAAACCACGGGGAGAATAATATTCACCCCCAAACCTAGAGTGGTCAATGTCCTTGAAAAAACTAGTCACAATTTCCTTAATTTCTAAATTATCAGATTTAGGAAAATGCTCACTTATTTCTAGGTTATAATCAGGTGGGGTACCTTCACTCACATTTAAATTCTCTAAAAGTCTATCATCTTCGTCAGGGACTATGGTCTTTGAATCGCTGGACTCTAAAACACTAGTCTCGGGATAAACTCGTTCCTCTAAACCATCATCGTCTCCATAATAACAAGGAAATATTTCATCGTCTATAATAATGGTATCTCTATTCAAATCTTTTTCCTCTTGAATAGGTAAATAATCATTAACATTATTAGGATTTGAACTAGAAAAAACACTATCCGCATGAGGCTCAAATGGTGTAAAAATTTCCTGATCATTATGACTATGAATTTCAAAGTCTTCATCAATATTATTCTCATCATCATAATAATATGAAGATGGTTGAACCTTATCTAAACTGGAAGTGCTTTCAATTCTAACCTCCCCCTGTAGATTAGGTAAATACTCATCAACATTATCAAGGGTAAAATTGGAAACACTATTTTGGCAATTAAGTTCATTTTGAGCAATATTAGCAGTTAATTGTTCTTCTTCAATTTCCTCCTCATCTAAAAGTGCAATAAGTTCACTGAGAGTAGTACTTATAGCTTCAAGTCTTTTTATCATCTTCCGTTCATTTCAGCTAATTGATTGAGTTTATTATTCCAAGAATAAGACGAAAACTCAAGAATTTGTAGAGTTTCCATATAACGCCTGAGGGCATCTTCTAAAAATGAAGAAATAACATTTTGCTATGTATAATATTGCTCATTTACGCGTTCGTACGAATGGTGACCGTGCGGATAGTAATTGGGATCACAATGGTATGAACCATAACCTTCAAAATGTTGGTAGTGGTCCAAAGTACTATCTACACTATAGTCATAGTACGGATAATGTCCATTTTGAAACTCAGGTTGATAATCATTGTATTGGTCCTCATAATACAAGTTCGGCATAATTTTTAACGGATGCACATGCAAATGCAAGGTTGATTAAAATAGGTAAGCTCAGGTTACCTTAGCAAAATATACCTACAATCAAAGACTGGTCAAAGGTACAAGGCTAAGGCTTGTGGAATTTCAGCTGGTAACTCCCATCAGGCCCAAGGCACGGATTCATCTTACTTTTCCATGGGTTTTCCTAATAATCGATAGTCTGACGATGCAGTTGGTGTATGCACAGTGTTTGTTTTTTTCTATATACAAAATAAAAGAAAATCT
The DNA here is from genome assembly GCA_023531435.1 of Papaver californicum. NCBI lineage: Eukaryota > Viridiplantae > Streptophyta > Magnoliopsida > Ranunculales > Papaveraceae > Papaver > Papaver californicum. Next base: position 2,263,654 of record JAJJMC010023397.1, read on the forward strand.
AGAAGATATACAAGTTGTTTCTAAGAGTTAAAAAAAAAATTCTAAGAATTAATGAAAAAAAGGGTATTATTACTTACCTTTTTTTGGTAGGCACTTTCCACAATAAATGTAGAATATTACCTGCACAACAAAAACAAGAAAATACCGAAGTAAAATCTAAAAGATAAAAAATAAAATAAAAATCCTAAACTAATTAGAACAAAATTAAACAAAAAGTAAAATCACAATTTCTCAATCCCCGGCAGCGGCGTCAAAAACTTGATGGGAACTTTAATTTATAGACCACAAGAGCACGGTTGTTGATGAGATAGTATGTAAGTACGGTTCGTACCACAGGGATTTCATAAGTGCAATTTCTAGCTTTTAATTAACTACTATGTTAATAACATAAATAACGATTTTTAATAAAGAAATTAAATAAATAAAAAGATAAAATAATTGTACAAATTAATCAACCAGGAAAATAAGGTCTAGGGTTTTGGATTCTACTATTTCTGATGTTTGTAAAATTAACAATCTATTATCTCAAACAATTACTCTCAAATTACTCAAAACCATATTGAGCTCTATCTCATGATTTGGAAGATAAAATATTTAAATTTAATATTACAACTTTTGTTGTTTATGAAAAGATAAATCTCCTTCGCTTATAAAAGATCAATAGCTTAAAAACTATTCAGAACAATTACCATGAAGCATATTTAGAAAAGAAATTATTAGTAATTAAATGGCACAAAAGGAGAGTAAAAATGTCTAAGAAATTAACTATTAAAAATACACATCGAAAATAGCTTCCTCCTAAACCCTAGAAAAGAAGATTAGTCACTGATAAAAAAATAGAAGAAAAACCCATTTTATTTATGACTGTATAAGAAATTTACAAAGATGAACTGACCAGAGGTGACGCTGAGTGATTAGAGAGAATATTGAAAGAATTGATGAATTTACAACACCTTTTATGTGTTGTAAATAAATGACTCTTTCTATTCGCTGTAAAGCTCAGAACCGTCGTGAAAACTCTTCAAAAAACTGTTGCGAAAGCAGCTGAATTCGAAGGTAAATGCCACTCTACCTGCGACTCTTTCAACGACAGTTTCTAGTTATAGTTTCTTCTTCTTTTTCTTCCTCTCGACCTGGATTTTTGTAGAGATGAACTGAATTTTTTTTTTTTTTTGGTTTCTTGCAGAGCCAGCCTCCTTCAACGTTTCTTACCTTCTCCTATTTATAGTACAACATCAAAATAACCCCAAATCTCTTCAAATAACTCCTCCCAAATCATCACAGACTTTTCATTGAAATAATATATTCTCGAGATATTTTCTTTTTCTCCACGACTCTTGATCCTAATTTTTCTTCCCTTGTTTGATTCTTCGTTCCTTTTCAAATCCAAACCATGAGATAATATCTCTTTCCTATTAAACAGGGTATAAATAAAAGCCGAGAGATATTTTGTTTCCATCTTTCACGTCTAACATCTAATGAGATCTTCTTGTATTTCTTTCTCTTTTTCGCGTTTCCTACTCACACAAACATCTCTTTTTAGGCAAGAATATATTCTTGTAATAAATCTTTCAAAATGTAACCAAATCACGTAAAAGAAATTCACGCAGATGAAAGATAAATTTTCTCGCCAAAATCTATTTTGAAATTCAAAGTAGAGGGTTCCCGTATCCAATGTATGGGTGCCTTTAACACTTTTGGGGTGCCTTTAACACTTTTTGAGCTGATTTTTTCATGATTATTTATTCTTCCAAAAATATCTACAAACACAGTATTTTATTCTTGCAAAAATACCTAGAAAATACAGTAAAATGACAATATTAATACAGAAACTGAGTAATAGCAATATAAATATGAGATTAAATAAGACACATAAATGTGTCTATCAGGCGCGGCAAAACTCCAACTCGTTCTTAGATTGAATCCAATCAAGAGTTTTTTTGGCCAATGCATAAAGGTCTTCCCAATTCATTTAATAAAAGTCAGCATCGACGTTTTTCCTAGAAACTTAGAGGCCTGTAATCTTCTTTATATCATCATGAGTGATTGTCAACCCGCCGAAGAGGAGATGAAATATGTAATTATCTGGGTAAAATCTTTCAGAAAACACAGACGTTGTCAGTGAATCACATTCCTTTTATTGGTACTGAATTGCCGGCAACAAACCAAATATTTGTACTAAAGACAGCACCTCAGGAACCTCTCCCAGCAAATTCCAATGTGCATCCCTCTGGTATCTCAATACTCTGGATGCATCATTGTGATCAGGAGTCTCGTAGATTCTCTTGGCCCAAGATTCTTTGTAACCAATCAACACATTTCCTCCATATTTCAGAAGATTATAGGGTTGGTTGTCCCGCCGACGAGCTATTACATTATCATCACTCGAAATGTGACACCCCTTATTATGTGGTGTAGAAAGCTTCTTCTTTTTCACTTGTTGTTGTTGTGGTTGTTCTTCTGTTTTATTATTAACCTCTTTATCGTAATCTTTGTCTTCATTACCATCATCATCATCATTTCCTCCCCTTTATCGTCCTCATTCTCCTCATGCTCCTACTCATACTCCTCCTTGACCATATCCTTGTCCTTCTTCTTATTCTATGTCATTTTCTTCTCTTTCTATATCCAATGGTAGTTTATGTATTATAACCTAACTTGAATCATCATTTATGGTAGTTCCCATGTTAACGGCTCCTAGTTTTTTGGCGCGGCCTTCTCGGGGATCGGGAATTTTAGAAGTAAAAGGATTTACCTCCATGTTCCTTCTTTTATCTTTATCTTTGTTCCTAACACACACAAAGTATAAAAACTAATTAATACTTCAAACTAGACATAAAAGATTTTCCTTAAAAATATAAGTTCGACTCAAAATTATAGCAAAATCAAAAGGTTCGGTTTCCTTAAAATATCTGAATATCATCCAAACTTCACTCATTAAGTGTAATTTTAGCAACAAAGAAAAGTTCGGCTATCCCGAAAAACCAATTATTAGCCGAACATCACAACTAATGTAACTGAGAGAAGTTCTGGTAATATTTTATAACCCAATATCATCTTGTATACGGTGAATTTTTAATAAGGGATAGATTCGTAAAATTGCCCTCTTCCCAGCAGCAGAAACCTAGAAATATTCGCGCATACTTTTGACTTGATATCCAAATATGAATATTGTACTTCTATAAAAATTATGCAGGAGAAGTAAGAATACAATCTCTACAGATAGCTACAGGATTTCTATATTGATCATGTAGCCTCTCTAAATATATATATGCGCCTTAGTGAGCCTCCCAGCTGAGATCACATTAAACGCCATCATTGGTTATTCACATTATCATTGAGTACCCATCTTACTCAAATGCCCGTGATTGGCGTCAATGCTTATGGCTCAGTGCTCACATCATTGCTTAGAGATCATCGTTCACAACCTATTGCTTAGAGCTCATCGCTCACAACCAATTGCTTAGACCTCATTGCTCATAACATACTACTTACAACTCATCGCTCACGTCATTTTTATCAAAGCTCAACGCTCAAGTCATGACAATACAGTCTACTCTAAACTTACTAATTAAATCTAAGACAATCTTAAATCAGAATTTGATATTATTGATGGTGGATTTTTGAAAAGGGTTAGAACTGTAAAATCGCCCTCTGCCTAGCAGTAGAAAACATAGAGATATCCGCGCATATTTCTAGTTTGCATCAAAATATGAGAACATTGTATTTTTACTTATGTTCCACAAGATAATTAAGAATACATTCTCTACAAATGGCTACATGCATTTTATATTTATCCCGTAGTCTCTCTGAATATGTATAATATTTTTTTCATATCGAACTAGTCTCAAGTCTCATAACTTCCATGGCTAAATTCTTTGAACTCGTCTCGATTGTGCATCGTTGATTGAATGATAATCAATCTTCTAATATACGCAAGTAATGTCATACTTATATGACCGATCCTTAAGGACGTGCCTTAATTTAATGTTTGGTCCTTGAAGAAGCCTCAACAGACTCAAATGCTAAGGCCAAAAACCAACACCGTGCTAGCAGCGCCACAGTGCCATCCTATTGCTGGCGCTACCTCTCTTATAACCTTAGCATATGTGGGCTCTAACTCTCTTACACCGGCCTAATTCCAGTGCTTATTTTAGTTCTAGATAACATCATGCTCGTCTCTTGCTCTATCCTTGAGAACTTTTATATAATCTTGGTCTCAAACACTTCCAAATTTAAGCCATATTACTTTTAAGCTAGTACATGACTATTGAACTTACTATTTTTACTAGACTCTACACTGGCTAGTCTACTTAAACAACTTAGTAAACTGAGCAGTTTGTCTCACTAATTTAGCCAGTTATTGACTTGATTGAACTCAAGTAATGGTAGTCCATGACTCCATTATTTTCTACGATATATCAAATACAACACATGGGGATTCTCATTGGGGTATTGGTCTGGCAGTATATGGCAACGTGCGATTTGGCAACACATCCACGGAAAGAAGGTAATAAGTAGTGGGACGGTTAATAGCAGTTGAGAGGATAGGAAGTAGTTGATAAGATTTTGGAATAACCTATATATAATAATAAACCACAATCGTACGGCGTCTACAATGTAGAAGCGGCAAATACGGGTCGAACCCACAGGGAGCGGGGACAATACTGTAATCGATATCTCTAATTGACTAACCAGAAACAATATTTTTGGGATTTTCAAAAAAATAATAACAAAAAAATAAACTAAACTAATAATATAAGTGTACTGGGAAAATCGTTAACCAGGGTTTTTAGTATCCACCACTTTCTATTCAATTACTGAAATGAAACATAACTCCTGAATATTTATCTATTGTTCGTCTATCGACATCACCTACTATATGTATTAGAATTGCAAATATCACTGGGACACCCTAAGCATGGTGCATCAAAAGCTCTAAGTCTCAGCATACACCATCAAATTGCGTTAGCGAGAAAATTATATGAAACTAAATATTGGCTCACAAATAGTACTTGCAATTCTAAGCATACCTCATCAAAGAATTTAACCCCAAGCATGGAATATCAAATAATAATACAAATATATTTGTGACCCAATTTACTACGCGCATAGATTATTGTATTATACAGAACCGGTGAAGCAACAACTCATATTACCATTAAATTAATAAATAAAATCATGGAATTAACCAAATCAATTCATAATAGCCTTTGTGCTAAATATAATTCATTCAAAGTGATCCTAGATGCTAAAAGTGGTTTCTACATAAAACCCTAGTTACAAAGGAATTAGAACATACCAATAGATTTCTTAGAGCACCCACAGTGGTGCGACTAAACCCAAAGACTAAAGAGTAAAAAAAATTGGGTTTACTCCGCCTGAACCGCAACGGTAGAGAGTAAATTTTTATCAGGCATAATTCTAACCTAACGCCTGCCGTTGGGCGTATATACAAGTATCCGTTTGTTGGAATTGTTTTTACAGGCGTACGCCTATGAAAACGCTTGGTTAGGGTGGACGCTGGATGAACGCTCGGTAAGAGACGCAACGCAGGAGAACGTTTCATGACAGACGCACGCTTAGCTGCACGCCCCAGTTACAGGCATGTGTTTAGACGAACGCCTGATGGGGCGTGAACCTAGAAACATGCACGATCACTATTCTATTTGTGCAGCTGGTACGTGTTATAATGAAGACGGGCGCTCTTCTAGCCTTACGCTCGTCCAATAAGGCGCTCCTCTAGCCTTACGCGCGTCTCATCACGCGTTTTTCTGGGTGAACGCCTGATGGGGCGGAGGCTTTTATGTTCGTTCTCCTCTCTTCTCCTCTCCATCTCTTCCAGACTCTTCAGAACACTTCCACCAGATGCATACCCCCTCAAGCGCCTACCACTTCAAGCCTCAACCGAATTCTCCCTCCTCTTCTTAACCTCCTTTCAAAATTGAAAAACTAGCAAAACCGTGGCAGATTTGAACAAAGTTATCTAAGTTAGGTTTATCTCAAGGCAAGGTATTAAACTCAAACTTTTATATGAATTTTAATGGATTTTATAGGTTTAGATTATAATTTATTATAATGTTTTGTTAATAAAATTTGTATATATATGTTTAAAGATTAAAAATATGATTATGAAATAGACATATTAGGTTTTACAAATTGTAATTTTGCAATTGGGTATAATTCTAGGATTTTGGAAGTTGTAAATTGGGTATAAAAAATTGATGAGAATTAATTGGTTTGTATTTAGAATTGATTAAGTTGTTGGTTAATTTGAGTTGGGTTGTGGTTAATTTTAAATTCTTGATTAATTGATTTGATATGATTGTTTATAAAATTTTGGAATTATGAATGTTTATGTTCCTTTATAATGAATGTTTATGGAATTATAGAATTAGGGAATTATGATGAATTTTTGTAGAGTTGATAATTTGATTAGTGGACTATTTTGTGAATCATGAATTTTGTATTTTGAATGATTATCTAATTAGAAGATTACTTTTTTAATGATAAAATTTGTATTTTTGTGGATTTATGGATTAATGTAGAGTTTTATATTTGTGCATTGTGAGGATTACTCTTGATTTTGAAACTTGTATGTACCGTTTGCACAGATGTTGAGCAGTTTCACGGCGAGATTCGTTGGTCGAAAAAAAAAAGGAACAAGAAAGTTAAAACTGTTGAGGATCCAGAAGTAGACCCTACTACTAAAGATATGGTCGATGCTCCCGGGTTAGCGAACTACAATGTCGTGGAAGATGCTCAGAGTCATGATTCAATAAATATTACATATTCAACTGATTCAAAATTCAAGTATTTACATCGTGGTTCCCTCAAATCGGTCATTCATACCCATACAGGTATTATAAAAACATCCCTATGGTGAAATACATTATTGAAAAGGCAGGATGGGACCGTTTATTGACCATGGATGTAGTAGATTCTTCACATGCATTGATTGACTACATTGTTGAGCGTTTTGGGATACTACTAACACTTTTCACTTCTCCTTTGGTGAGATGGGATTCACACCGCTTGATTGGGTCATGTTGACAGGATTAAGTATTGGTGTTGGTAGTGATATTTCGTATGATCCGGCGAAGTACCAATTTGAATATGTCCGGACGCATATTTTTCAGAAATTAAAGATAGTGAAGTTTGTAAAAGAGAACATATTCCCCCGCAGTGGGTTTCTGATGCAATTACAATTGTATTTTTGAGCACATATTTTGATCCATGAATGTTGGTTGCGGCTAACGATGATAGCATACTTGCTGAAAGAGTGGCCATAGACTTTTGTATGTATGTTTTCGGACAATTTTTCTTTTCCAATGCTAAAAAACTATATTGATGTTGGATGGTTAGATGATTTTGACGATCTAAATGCAGTTGGCAACTATGACTGGGGTAGTGGTGCTTTTGCGAAATTGTATTCCGGACTCGCCGCATCTGGGAGGGGACAAAAGTCACTAGCCGGCCCTTCCAAATATTGGAAGTAAATTTCTTAATTCTATTTATATTTCCTTTAAATGTTTATTTTTTGGTAATTTATTTATTTGGTTGGTTGTCTTGACATTCTAGTATTGGGGGTAGGAATATCTGGGCATATGTCGACCAAAGAACCCAACGAGTGAGAGTAAAGCAGTGTGGCCTAGAAGCTCTTGGTGGAAGGGTACAAGAAGGAAGAGTATTTATATTGTTCGCTCTAGGACTTGTCTTAATCAGTTGACTGTAGACGATTTGACCTGGCGACCGTGGGATTCCGCTGTCTTTGTCCTTGAAAATGATGTTAGACGGAAAACATCGGAGCTCTCAGACAAAAGTGTTATATTTTCTTGGCTAGGCACTGTGAGTTGGTAATTTATTTTGATAGCACTGTTCTTTATTTTCTTGGATTTTTGGATAGTTAATTGGTTTATTTTTTGATAGTTATTTTCTTTGCACAACATAACGTGTACCTCTGAGAACGGTGTTGGAGGAAAAACCATTATAATTTTGGCGTTCCCAGGAACCCACCTACTCCTATTACCAACCTCAACAATGACGAAGCTAATGAGATAAGGGAAAGTGATTTGGTCGATGCAACTGAATTAGTGCATGTTGTTACGTATGATTCGTATATGGAGTATTGGCGACATGTAACTAATTTGCAGAAATATGCCACCAAAGTCGATTGGGAGGTTGAAACATACGGGTAAGCTGGTGACCGTATTAAACACAACATCCAAGAACCTGATGAATATGTACATATTCCGCCTCAACAACAATTGTCATACGTAAGTATAGAATATATATCATTTTTTTGAGTATATAAAAATGCGTGAGAATGTGATTTATCTTTTTTCACAACATGTCGAAGCTTATGGTCTGGTTCAACAATATGCTGATTTTACGCAAGAGTTTCGTAAGTTTACGTTAAATGAAACGAATGAGAGGATGGAGTTTATCATGGCAACATATGAAGAAATACGGGGTCTACAAAATCACAACAATAATTTGGAGTTACAGCTGGCCCATTTTCGTGCGCAACAACCACCCCTTGGGTTTGGCACTTTTTCTCAAACTATGTCACCATAAATGTGGAATACCATGGGTCAGGGATCATCATCAACAACACATCAGTTAATTACACATCGAGATCATTTTTGCCTCCTTTTATGCCACTGCGCTCGGCGCATGGGAATCAAGATACAGATGGACAGTCTTTCATTTGCATTGGATTGTCATTTGAACAGACATTTATTATCTTTGATTTATCTTTTATCTGATTGGAATTGTCATTTCAAAAGACTTTTCTTATCTTTCCTTTGTGTTTTACCTGCTTTGTGTTGTCATATCCAAAGACATTTTTATATATGCTTTGTATTGTCATTTCAAAAATATATTTAATTTTTCCTTTGTCTTTTTTTCTGCTTGGTCTTGTCATCTCAAGCGACACTTCTTATGTTTGATGCGTCTATTCACCCTACTTGCCTCAACTCAGTTAATTTTTAAAATACCAAGAGTGTGTAGTCATATCAACACTCAAAGACTTATCTTAATATGCCTATAAATTGAACACTCGATTCTCCAATTATACAAACCAAAACTGGAAACATCACCAACCAATGGCATACTATGAGAATAACAATCACTATTATGCTTCTTGTTCTTCTATTCCTTCTCCTCATCCTCCTCCTCCTCCTCCTCCTCCTCCTTCTTCTTCTTTTCTTCATTTGGTGATGATGATAATAATAGTTTGTACTCATCAGACGAAGATTTACTTGCATTGAGCCAAAATAACCAAGCAGTCACTTTGGGATTGATCGTTTCAAGTATGAACTGGCCACATGCTCGTATCCAAATACCAAGAGATCGTGAAGCCGGTTCAATACTTCTATGGAAAGACTACTTTTGCAGAAACCCTACTTTTCCACCTAATGTATTTCGTAGAATATTTAGAATGCGGCGAGAATTGTTCAACCGTATTTTGGGAGATGTCGTATCAGTAAATAATTATTTTGTTCAAAAAAAAGATGTTGTTGGCGTTCCTGGACCCCTCATCAGAAAGTTACAGCATCAATACGAATGTTAGCTTATGGATATGCGGCCGATACAATAGATGAGTACTTACGCATTGGAGAAACCACTGTTTTGGAAACAACTCGTAGGTTTTGTAAGACGATTGTGCATTTGTATGAGAAATAATATTTTCGCTCACCAACTGAGTGTGATGTTGAACTTTTGCTTAAGGAGAACAATGATAGGGGATTTCCAGGGATGCTGGGTAGTGTAGATTGCATGCAATTGGAAATGGGATGAATGCACATCGGCAGAATTAGGGGCTTATATCGCGTACAAAGGGAGTGGAAGTATTGAATTGGAGGCAGTGGTGTCATATGTTCTCTGGTTTTGGCATGCATTTTTTGGTATGCCCGGTTCAAACAATGATATTAATATGATGACCCGTTCTTATATTTTTAAAAAGCTTATCAACGGGAAAGAACCACCAGTGAACTTTGTTGTAAACGGACATCAATATGATATGGGATATTATCTTGGTAATGGAATATACCCAGAGATTGCTACTATTGTGATATCTATTAAACATCCAGATTCTCGTAAAAAACAGTCAGCAATGCAAGAGGGTTGCCGAAAAGATGTAGAGCGGGGCTTTGGTGTACTGCAAAATCAATTTGCCATCGTCAAGCAACCTGCAAGAATGTGGAATCCAGACGTACTTGCATATATCATGAAAAATATTATCATTTTACATAATATGATAGTGGAGGATGAGCGTCTACCGGTGATTGGCCACATGAACATGATCAACGCCGCAACCATGCACCGTTAAATATTTCGAGACAACATACTCTGAACTTTTGAGAATGAGAGTTGAGCAACGCCGACGTGCAGTACACAACAAAGATACGCATATTCGTTTACGAAATGACTTGATCGAAAACTTATGGTCAGATTTTGGTGACGAATAACAATTTCTAAACCATGTGGATAGGTTTTGCGGATATATCTCTTGTAAACCCTCCCGAGACACCATTCGGCCGCTAGGGGCACCTAGGGGATTAAAGGATTGCTGCACATGCTAAGTGCAGCCGCGATACCTGTGAAAGTGAGTTTAGATTTACTTTTTAGCTCTTGTATTATCAATATGCTCACTACGTTGTAATGAATAAACTAACGGAAGTATCATAAATAACCAATATCACTTATTCAGAACAACAATACATCAGTAGATGTTAAGATATCTCATTTTCGCAGGATTCGCGGTTGCACTTAGCACGTGCAACAAGCCTTTAAACTATTAGGTGGCCTCAACGGGGGTGTTATGTCTCGTGAGGGTTTACAAAGAGATATACCCACAAAACATATAATCAAACCTTCAACGAGTGGTATAACGGCATGTATGACGATCTAAACATCTTCAAAAAACAATCAACACAAAAGGGTTGTATTTTTCCATCACCCTTAGGATCTCGAAATAAGGTTTGTACCTGAAATCCGAACCTTTCCATCTTCTCCATTCCTCCAGAGATATGACAACAACTTCGTCATCAGTTTCGGTCCTAATTCTTCTTTCATTCACCTTTGCGGTTAAAGTTGAAAATTGTAGTACTGCCCCTACCTATTTCCTGAAATCGACAAAAAAGGTTTGCTCTAATCCGGTTATTGGGGTTACCGGTTTCATTACAGAAGTTAGCATGGATATGTTCTAACCATTCCATGCTCATTGAACCATTCATCCGACGTCATGACCCCTTGATGGATAATATAATACTATGTTTCGCCAAAGAGATAAATCTTCCTCTATGGTAAAATTCTCAGCATTAATACTAAAATTTTGGTAAGCCATAATTCTAAAAAGGAGCGATAAAAATAATATTTGAGTTAGGGTATTTGAAATGTAGAAGGTGTGGTTTCCAAATGGGAACGAAAGGGTATATATAGGGCCTTTTTTGAATGGAAATAGTTTTCCAATATTCAATAAAAGATTAAAGCATGATATCTAAAGAAGTGACGACTCTGTTTTGTTCCAGCCTAGTGGGTAATTAATAAAAGTCTATTCAAAGGTAGGCTAGAAAGACTGTGGACGCCTAATTACGAAAGGTGTTTGGTCCGCGTGCAACGACTAAATGATATAGAAAGAAGTGACGAGTCTCTTTTTTTCGAGACTGGTAGGTCCAGAATAACAGTTTATTCAGTGGAATCAAACGTTTCAATTATTTACTTTGTCAATCTGAAAAATTTAAACAATCTCACTTATCTCCTCATATAGGAGAAGAGTAGATAGGCTAATATCTTGAGTGTGTAGTCTTTTATCGTGTTGATGTTAATGCGAAAAAATGAGTGGTTAGTAGTTATTTTTCATCTGAATTAATTAATTACTCGAAATTTAAAGTTTTCATTAATTCAAGGAAAAGGTACATTGGAAGTTCATTAACATTTAAAATAACATTATTAATTCAAAACTAAACTGTAAATTTTAACCTCTTGATACTTATCTGATAAATAAATATATAAATCATAAAAGTAGAAACTGAAACTGCCAATCCATTAATAATCCAAATAATTAAGGTTTCAGCTAATCCGAGAATGCTTTAAGCTTGACTTTTTCTCTGCATAATGTCTTCCTTCCTAAGTTCGATATACTCTTTTGTTACGTCATCCACCCGGAGACATCCATCATCATTATGCGAAACTCGTCGTATGCTTCTTTCTTTGCGTCAAATTTTTCTTTCTTAACTTGTTTTGCTGCAAACTTTGTCGAAGACTCAGCTAGTTTTGCTGCAAACTCGGATTCTCTCTGCGCCATCTTCATTTTTGTTTGTTATATATAATTGGTGTTGAAGTTTTGTTGCACTTTAATAATTATTTCCATCATTTCTTGTTGGCCACTGGATTTTGCTCTCCTGTTTTCTTCAGTCGTTTCGCCTCTTTTTTTCCCATATGATGGTTATATGTGTTAGGTATATCTCTTATTTCTTCATCGCCACTGGAATGGTCTTGGTTTTTTCCCTTTCTTTCCCGGTTTTCCTCGCCACTTTTAGAATCTTCTTCAGCTTGTGATGAATCGAAAACAACTGTCGATCGTCGTGAATATTTGATATTTTCTAACGTAATTGCGTAGCACTCTTCATGCTTAAATATTTTACCACCATTAGCTTCCTTGAAAAGCTTCCTTACTTCTTCAATCTGTTACTTTTTTAAAAAAAATTTAGTGGACGATATATAATTGAAAACAATAATGTACGTGACAAAAATTAAACGTGTACTTACCTTTGTTTCGGGGCACCATCCAGTATGGTGTTCATGTTCCATTCCGCCTCTTTTGTAGAGTAAAGCGCCACATCTTTACTTATTCCCTGAAATCGTTTCTGAATGGAGGTCCAAGTGCGCCCCGGCATTGTAGGTATGGCTTCTTTCATCCCACTTAAGATGCGAGACCATAATTTTTCTTCTGATTGATTGGAACCAACACTACAATCTTGAGATACTGATAAATAAATTCTACACATCGTTACATCTAGGGATGCACAACGGGTGGGTCGGGTCGGGTTTGGCCTCACCCGCACCCGACCCGCCAATAGCTGGTTTTTTTTTTCATCACCCGCACCCGACCCGCCTGGCCATCGGGTCGGGTCGGGTCTGACCCGCCCAGATGGTGGGTCGAGTCGGGCGGGTGCGGGTCACCCGCCCAGATAATCTTGTAAAAAAATTTCATGGTTTGGCTGGGTTTTTTTTTCATCTACCAATCTGCAGCAAAAGGAGCACATAATGAGATTCAATAGTCACTTAAAAGTGAATAAGAGATGTTTGTGAGAAAGTAGAATATGAATTACAGGCAATCCTCAATGTGGCCTGGAATTAAATGGGTGATTCATGATGTTAACTCCACATTTGCCAGGGCACCTCTACACAAGCTATGCAAAAGCTTAAACTGTCCCAACTTAAACTCATAAGCAAATAAGAACATAGGAAAAAAATGCCATAGAGATGTGGCTAAACATACCCAATTGGTTGATGATTCCAGGGTGGATATCTTGCAGTTCTGTGTCACAAAAGTACAAGTGTTAGTTGATCAAATGTTGGCAGAAAACCGGGAGTTTGAATATTTCGTCACTCAAAAGGCATAACAGAATATTCATGTACGAAACAGCACTATAAATACTGAAATATATAAAAAAACTCACATTTGGATAACCAATAAAACGATGAATAAGAAAGTGAAAAATCAGAGGATCATATCACTAATGCTGCATTTGTCAGTGGGGCTTGCTTACAACTGATGCACTAATTGGCCAACAAGGCAACAATCATGGTGGAGTACAAGAATTGCTCCACACGGATATAGATAGATGAGAACAATAGATAGAGATACAAAAGAAATAGCAGTTCAAATACAAATATGCAACTAAAATTTAGCCATAATAAGAAATAGATCCTTTCTAAACAGTTCACATGATCAACGTTAATTGTTGTAACCAAATTTACCCTAAGAAGCCAGAGATAACAAGTGCAATAGAACACACAGTGTGTGTACATAAAGAAAACTAATGCATGTTGTTCCCGACAAAGTTGTGTCTACTAGCTTCCAACATCTGTTATTTAGATTTAAAGTCACACTTATTATCAGAATCAGAAATTACATAAGGAATAGTCCTGTGATACTAGGAAAAATAATGTTTCTAAAGGTTTGTAGGTAGATTCTGATACACTTTTAAGGTTTTGACTTCGGCTTCTTAGCTGTAGCTGAGTGAGAGCCTTTGTTGTAGCAAAGTTGATGGCGTAGGCTCGACGGTTTTGCTCTAGTTAAGTTGTGTCTTCGGTTCTCGTTTATGTTAGTTCTGGTTGGACAATGCAATTAATGGCTCTAGTTCTGGTTGGTTATGCACTCGTTTTATTCTTTTCGACATGCCTATCCATGATTTTTTTTGCAGTCCATCTCATTTGCTTATTCTCGTTGTATTGTTATCACACATAGAAAATTTGTACATAAGACATAAACTTGCCATCTCAGCTGGATTTCTGTAGGCATTCCTCTGTCTTCCATTAATTTTTCTATTTTTTCAACTGGTATCCTTTGTTACTGTTGATTAATGTTATACAGAAGGAATTGATTATCTTGTAGGTATCAGTGGCTAAAGGGAACACTAATGATAATCTCGTTATCAACATCATCATTTTAATACACTAATGAAAAATCCCCAAATTTAAACTTGAAGAACCCTAGTTCTAAAATTGATTTACAAACACTCAATCAAAACTAGTAAAACCCTATCACAGATTTAGAAACAATCAAAACTAATAAAACCCAAATTTCAATTGCAACTAAATCATGTAAACACAACTAAATCATCTAAACACAACAATTAGGGCAAAAAGAAACAGTACTTACCTGTAAGAGATTGAACTGATGTCTGATGGTGGTGATGAACTGATGATGCAGTTGGGGAAATTGGGTTCAAGGTGGTGGTGGTGGTGGTATGAACTGATGATGCAGAATGGAACCAGAGTATAGAGAAGACTCAGAAGAGAAGAACTGAAGATGATGAACTTTTGTTTCTGTTTTGAATCTTTTGATTCGATTCTATTTCTGTTTTGTTAAAACTTGGGCGGGTGGGCGGGTCGGGTCGGGTGAGAGGTGTCATCACCCGCACTCGACCCGCCAGAAGTCGGGTTTAAGAAAAATCACCCGCACCCAACCCGTTCATCGGCGGGTCGGGTGCGGGTCGGGTTATTTTGGGCGGATCCGGGTCGGGTTGGCGGGTTGGGTCGGTTTTGTGCAGCCCTAGTTACATCTTCAAATATAGAAAAATTTGGACCTCGTGGTTTTGGTGTCATAATTCTAACTGATTTGAAAGACAAATGTATGAAAATAGTGAAATTTTTCTCGTATACAAATGAAATGGGTTAGTAGTATATGAAATACTTAATCAACCAATTCATTTATATATGTATACCAAAAGGTAGCTGTTACAAGGGTAAGAAATCAACAGTAACAAATCTCAACGGCTATCTCAACAATTACTAGAAGAAGCGCTCGCTCAGAATCACACCCTACACACAGGCGCTCTCTTAGAATAACGCCCCACACAGGCGCTCGCTTAGAAACACACCCCACACACAGGCGCTCGCTTAGAATCACGCCCACAACAAGTGTTGTCTTAACCAGACGCCCAACACGAGCGTTACTCTAAGAGAGCGCCTGTATACCAAGTGTGCTTCTGGCCTTACGCCCCGCTGGACGTGCTCTTTGGTGAACGCTTCATCAGGCGGCATTCTGGTTCACGCCTGGATCAATGAAACGGATGTCTAGTATTACGCCTTGCACGAGACGGAGAGCCAACGTCACATCTGGCACGAGATGCACGGTTAGCTGCACGTTCCACCATATTCTGATTTGATCCAATTCTGGATCAAAAATGGTCCGAAACAGTAACAAAAGTGGACCAAAACCTAAATTTGATCGCGCCACTGTGATTCATTTTGAACGGACCAGAGATCAAATTTAGATTTGATCCATGATTTGATCGTCCCACCGTAAATGCTCTTAAAACCTATAAAAATAATTAAAAAAAGAATGAAAGCGTAAAACTGATGTCATCGTCACCGACCGATAATAAATCTCTCTACTGTTCTCTTATTCTCTCTGCCGTACAGACCTCTTTCCTCTGTACAAAAACTCCAGCCAAAAATCCCTTTCTTCCACTGTATGCTGGTTATCTTCTCAAGAAGAAAAACTCCAGCCGTCAGAAAACAGCCTTCCTGGCTTCCTCCGTCTCTCCCTATTCGATCTCCGACCACAACCGCCGAAACCACCCCCACAACTCGAACAGAACCCAAAGAAAAACTACACCCACCGAACTCTATCTCCCTTTCTATATTATTTTCTTTGCTTTTTATATCCTAAAAAAAATCTAATTTTTTGTCTCCACGTCACCTTCAATCCCTTCTAGTTTTCAGCGTCCAACCGAGCCCCCACTCTCCCTTTGCTAATTGCCATGTCTAACATCTTCTTCTTTTCTTATTATTCTTCCCATACTCCCAAAACAAAAGCAGTACGCTCCTTCTTTTTATATGGTCCTGTTAGCCAACTCTCAACCAAGCTCATTGGCTAACTCATTCCTCCAGATTTCGCACGCCCAAAAAGACTTCTCAAAGCTTTGTCCCCCTCTCTGACGCGTTCACTGATCTCTTCCTAGTACCGGCGACCAACACTTTCTCACCATTGACCGAATACTCGCTCTCTCTGCCACCGTATAAGTCACAAACTAATATTTAGAAGATGTCCGACCACCATAATAACTTTTTGTCTGGTCGTTAATGTATTATATGTATTTAATTAGTAGCTTTAGATTTTATGCAAAATAACCTATTAAAAAAATAAAATAATTAATTAATATAAAAATAATGATTAGTAAATATAAATAAGGTGGTAAATATATATAAATTATGCATGTATTAGTAGTGGTTATACAGTCCTCCTAATTTATCGGATACGACTCCATTATAACTCCACGGTTATCACTTCTCCATCTCTTCACAACCTTCACTGCTGACGAAAAATCAGTGTGTTCACGACAAGGCTATAAATAGATGGTTTAATCTATTTGACAGGGCAGGCAGAACAGAGATCTATTGAAGAAATAATCCAGTTTACAGTTCTACATTCACTCTTCAACTACACACCATCACTTTCACATCACACAGTGATTTCTCATTAATCTTCTTTGTTTCTCTCCCCTAAGATCAACCCATTATCTCCACCTTTGTGACCGAAGCAGGACATGAACGGTCATTTCTTGGTTTAGGCTCGTCCTGTACGATTTTGAACTCTCGAACCTACATAAAGTACTCTTTTCCAGTATTTTTTTTCACCCTAAAACACAGTTGAACCTTAATTCTTGGGGTAATGTTAGAAAACTCAAAAGTTTCGATTGTCCCGAGCTTTCTAATTATCAGCCGAACTTCACAAATTAATAGTAATGCTTACAAAAGAGAAATTTTCGACTGATTTTTACAAAATAATTATTAGCAAACTTCACCATTTATGAATTTTTTAACTGACCAGACAAAATTTCGGCTGATAATTGAAACGAATTATATAACCGAACTGTTCTTCAACATCTTCAGGAAGAAAAACTATGTGAAGTTCGACTTATAATTCGTTTTAATTAGAGATATTTTGTAGAAGGGTCGTAAGTTTATAGCCTAATTAGGGTTTGGGTGGTGGAATATACACTTGATTCATAAAGGTCGTAAACTAACCAAAGACCGTTAGTAAACCAACGGCTGACTTTTTATATTTGTCAAACATCCTAACCATAGTTGACTAACGTTATCTGTTTGATTATTGTCAAAACGGGGGTGTTTATTTTCCCCTGAAATCATCACATAGATACTTCCCATCTAACCGATACACATTCCAACCCATCAAAATCAATTTATGTTATGTGGATCAAAATCAACAGGCGTTATTTGGATCATTCTTCTCTCTGATTGATCTTAATTAGGTAGTAAACCTCAAAACTAAGTACTTACTGTGAACTTGTGATTGTTTTATTAATCACAATTCACAAAAACTCGATGTATAGTATACATATGGCTTAAACGAATGGATAGAAAATTCTTGAAATCTGCAGCTTCACTCTGTAAAATCCAAAAGCTGCAAAGTAATTTACAAGCTTAGAACTACACCTAACAGAAAAGTTTATTGTTGCTCGTATTGCTTGGATGGCAAGAACTCTATGATAAACGTTATAGAATGCTCAAGTTGAAACTCAAAGAAGGGAGATTGATATTGTTTTATTAATAATACAAGAAATAGTAGTTCTGATAACAAAATTGAATTAGTAGAAATGATATTAAGAAGGTGTGATTCCAAATCTTATTATTCAGTCCATTATACAAAGAAAGAAGAGGGGTATTTATATAAAGACGGAGAGACTTGGTCAAGTTAAGCAGAACCTAACCATACTTGACTTATCCTAATACACCCCCTCAACTGATACCAGACAAATACTGGTGAAATTTGAAAGTTAAAGAAAAGAAAGAAAAGAACTAAACTGACAGAAGAGGAGTATTTATACAAAGACAGAAAAAACAATAGCATATTGTAGCAACTAGCCCAGCGGTAGTAGGAAAATATCAATTGAAGTATGCTTGTCAGAAGTAGTCGTCGGAGCATGAGGTAACAATAACAGCAGTTGATGAAGTTAAAGCACCAGTGAGACTAATATCAACCTCAAAAGCAGTAATTTCCAGCATCAAATAGTATAAAACAACACTCCTAATACACCCCCTCAAACTAATAAGTAGAATACCAATCAGTTTGAAACAACTAAGACTCTGAAGAAGCAACAAATGATGAAGAAGGAGAGCCAAGCAGCAGCAACAACAACTTGGAGAACAAAGGAAAACACAACCATTTAGTAAACAGATCCGCCAATTGATCCTCACTGAACACATGATGAAGTTGGAGAAAGCCAGAGTCTACCAACTCCCTTACATCATGATAATGGACTTCTATATGTTTGGATCCAACATGAAAAACAGGATTAATAGCCAAAGAAATGACACTTGTATTATCACAATAAAGATACACATGACCCTGCAATGAAAAATGTAATTCCTTTAACACATAAGAGATCCATTGTAATTCTACAGCAGCCACTGTTAGACATTTTTATTCTGGCTCAGCAGAAGACTTGGACATTGTGGGTTGTTTCTTAGATGACCAGGCAATTATAGAAGAACCTAAAGAAACCACATAGCCAGAAGTGGATCTTCTGGTATCAGGGCAACCAGGCCAATATGAATCAGTGAAGGCTTTCAGACATTGTGAATCACCAGCCCTAAGACTAGTTCCAATCCCAATATTGCCTTTCAAATACCTAAGAATTCTCTTAACTAGAAGCATATGTATTTCTGTTGGAGCATGCATAAACTGAGAAGCGTATGTAACAGAAAAACCTATATCTGGTCTAGTTAATGTCAAGTATTTAGACTGCCCATCAAATTCCTATACTTAGTTGGGTCAGACAACAAAATCCCATCATGAATAGAAACTCTATTATCCTTTGCCATAGGTGTAGAGCAAGGTTTGCACTCTAACATTTTAGCCTTTGATAATAAGTCTATTGTATACTTCTTCTGAGTCAATAACAAAGTATCATATGTGCTTAAAGCTTCAATAGCAAGAAAATAGCTCAAGTCTCCTAACTCCCTCATAGAAAAATTTGAATTCAAGGCTTTAACCAAATCATGCAGTAAACTATCAGTCAATAAGATGTCATCCACATACAATAACATAACCAACATATAGAACCATAAGTGAAAATCCATATACTGATCCCTCAAAATGACATACTAAAAGTCTAATTTTCCTTTAAGAGAAACCTTTTCGGTTCCTTTGTCCTCCAGGTTTATACTAGACATAATTGTTCCCACTTTCATTTGATGAAGCTCGAAACGGTTATGAGTCATCAAACTCGGAAATACAAAAGCTGACACTTGTTTGATCCAATATCAAAAATCAGTTCCTGAAGAATACCACATTATCAGAAGAAACATCAAATTTCCTTACTTTATGAAAATCAAGTAGATCAACTGATTGCGGTTCTTCACACATAGGATCATATCGAATCATCATGGGAATAATAATTCAATTATTGAAACTATATTTCATAGTTTACAACTCCCACTTGATTAACCATTAATCAAGTGTTTCCAACTTCAACAATTCTTGTACTACAATCAGGACAATAACTATATACACCCATTGGATTAGTAGTCTTTATTAATCCAATTCCTTCATGCAGGTGAAAAACTGTAGCTTATGTTGCTCAATCTAATCATCCTAAACTGGGTTTCCATTCACTCAAAGAATGATGAGGCTTTTGAGAGAAACTTACTGGATTACTAAGTTTATGATGTCTGCAGTGGTTTTATGAGTTTTTATATCACTGACAGGTCTCAACATGTCCAACCCAGTAGCACAATTATATTTCATGGGAACTCAATTATGTACCTTAAGCATTGTGCATTACTGAAAACACAAATATTTTCGGAATTCGGCTACAAGACGAGGACGATATCTTTAACTCGTCACACCTTCTTAAACATATATTCATCATTTCATCTGAACTTATTACTGCTTTCACATTTCCATCTGGAAATCTTTCAAGCCCCAATAACAAACACTACAATCCATGTTTATTACGTGTAGCTAACTATTAAACAGATGTAACTATAATGTGGAAGCCTTTGATGAACATGGTGAAATATATTTCCCGAAATTCCATAACAATCATCATAAAAATCTCAAGAAATTAGGAAATCGTTATATTTACAAATACACTTCCTTGTTTGCTCAAATTCCACTTTTCTCGAACCAAAACATTAAATGGTCTGAAACAAAGAATGCAACAACCCAAAAGAACAAGGATACATCACTCTGCCACTACATCAATAATGTGGCTAAGTTACAACAATATCTCTCAAAATGCTTATGCATATGCTACTCTTATCATATTTCATGATAGAAAGTGACTTTTAATATGCCAACTAAAATCATTCAGTTGCATGAAATTTATTAATCACCAAGAATAAGAATATAACTATATCATAATACCATCAACAATTGGCATCCAAAAGAATTAAATGCATAAGCATCAAACAAATAATATAAATTTTCAAAACAAATCATACCGCCGAAACTTCTCATTTGGGATAAAATTCCAACGTACAAAACATTCATTTCTACTGTCACCTATTTAACTTCAATTGCCAATATATAATACATCCTCAAAACCAAAAGGCCTTAACTTCTTTGATTTTCAAAACCATGAGGACACCGTATACTAATTACTTCATATAATGATGTCTTTGGACATATCACTAATACCATAATTAATTAGAATATACAATTGACAACGTCGTTAACCACATCTCTTATTGAGTTCACCATTATGCAAGGGCTATTTTAGCAACCCAATTTACTGGTTAAACTCAATAATACAGTTGATACGACATCAACATGAAAACAATATTCCAACCTTAAATACATAACAATCAAATGCAACCAATACGGTGGCAACAAAAATGTCAACTTGTCATATATCCTCCAAACCATAAGATTGACACCTATGGTATCAAATCACTCTTTTTTTATTCTAAAGCATTGCAAAAATAGATTTTCAAAACAACAACTGTATAACACAAGCATGGAGCATCTAGGGACCTAATCCGAGGCATGCACCATCTAACGGAATCACAATTGCTTAATAAAAATCTTTTAAATCAATTTTCAATCAAGGCAATTAATCATAAATAAATTGCATAAATAAATTAATTAAATACATACCACTTAATTATTGGAGAAAAAGCTTCCTCTGTCGTCCCAGTAATGGTGATTAGCTCATGGTAGAGAAAATATGCTCAAAATACTCTTTCATTGCTCAAAAAGTGTTTACAATGGTGAAATAGATGTAACACAGCTGATATGATACGCGTATATGCGTTACAGAAGATGGTTCAGCCGTTACAAGGAAGGAATAAGCAACAGGAAGAGAAAGAGGAATACGCAACAGAACAGCAACTCTTATGGTGCGTTGCTTCTGCTTCTTCTACGTCGACAGCAGCAGCAGCAGCAGCACCGGTCGTTTCCTGTTTTTTCCGGCAGTGATTTTTGAGCTTCTCCGAGCTTGCGTATCCTTTTCTCTTGGCTTCTTTTGGTATATATATAGGGTGTAAGAACCCTAGGGAGTCTTACAAACCTAATAGAACTCTTTAAAACTCATCCAAATCTTTGTAAATCCGATTCCAAGCCGGAATCCAATTTTCCGTCCAAATTCTTGATTGTGCAATATTCTCCTGCGTAAATCACTCTAATTTGATGTGTTTGAGTTGGTCTTGGACTCTTGTAGTCTTTGAAGCAATTTGAAACTCAAAACCCAAAATTTACGTGAATTGAGTTAACAGTTGGTTCACACGGGATGGATTTTATTTCCCGCCAAGTTGAATTTGAATGGAAAGGGGGTGCCCCCAATCCAAAGTGTGGGTGCCTTAATCCATTTTCCTAGGTGCCTTTAACACTTTTCGAGCCGATTTTTCCGCAAATGTTTATTTCTCAAAAATACCTACAAAGACATAAAAAGACATAATAAGTGTAAAATCGAGTACTATCGAAGCAGATATTCGGGCGCAATATAGACACAAAAATGTGCCTATCACTCTTAATAGAGAATACTTCACCTAATTACTTCAACAGATGACGTCTTTGGTCAAGTCATCAACATCATAACTAGGATATACAAGCGACCTTGTCACTATAATTCTTTAAGAGAGTTTACCCCTTTACATTGGCTACTTTGGTAACACAACTTTGATGGTAAATCTCAAACCATTCAGGTTACATTGTAAATATGTACCGTAAATGGATAAACTAAAACATCAAAATTCTTCCTTTGGGAGGAATTAAGACACAAAGTTTATCAAAATATATGACCCTAATTGTGAATTTGATATATCCAGTATCCTTAAATAGATATATCCTTAAATATTCATATGGCACGATACCTTTGGGTATCAAGACCATCTTCATATAAGAATACAAGAGTTGATTATTTCTTTAATGGTGCCTTTTTTTTAACACCCAATTAGCTTGGAAAGTGAACGACTATTTTATCTTTCATAAATCTAACCTTTTACGAATGGTTACTTTGGTAATCCAATCCGGCTAAACTCCAAAAATATATATTATAGGGTCATATTTAGCACGTACATGACGTATATCATCACTACAATGGCATGTCACATAAATGAACAAGTTTTTATCCGAAAATAATAATAAGAACGTTATATGGTAATCATTGGACATAATATTGCTTTAGCCATGTTAATAAGGAGAGTCAAAATGGTTCAACGATTTATCAACTCGATATTATTATGAGCTGACTCAGATCCTAATAACATAATTATGGTCGGAGAAACATTTTACATCACGGTCGGATAATCATAATAATATTGGTCAGGATCACATAATTTATGGATGAACAAGTGGTCAACCCAAATAATGGCCTATTCAGATTGGTTGTAATCAACTTACTCAACATGTTAAGTTGACTCATGCCAACAATCATTACAACCATATAACATAACATTCACACTAAGTCGACTATCGGTCACCATGACTTTACATATCAGCTAGTAACCGTTTTGCATTAGACTTTAGTAAGATTAATATTGGCTACCTAGATAAAATCGACCACTTATAAAACAATAATCCAGTAGTTGGTTTAACCAAATATAATATCGAATATTCTCATGAATTTGTTTTATCTTTATCCACTATTAAGTCGGCTCAAATAAAAAATCACATTGGTTAATAATTTGAGTTGGACTTACATAATTAAAATAGACTGAAACTTTTACTTTATATTTAATCGGCCAATAATAATATTCCTTTCGTTTCAGCAAAAGGTTTATTATTATTTTCTTCATTTTAATATAAAAAATAAGTTAAAATAAAATAAATAAAATAATATTTTTACTGAAACGAAAAGAGTATAAGTTACCATACTAAATCAGCTCACGTACCGCCATAATATAAACATGAGTTTTAGTTTGTCTTTATACGGCACTCATGGTTCATTAACCTCAAGGGCTAGCTAACAAAATGAATTCCGGACCCACACAAGCATTTAAACTTATTTGGGTAACATACTGTATATCTCATGCCAAGTCGGTTGACTCAACCTACAAAATTCCTTTCACACTTAGTCGGTAATAATAAAATATTCCAAAATTACACGACACATCATTATCATCTTTATGGAGAAGAAATTTTCTCAACATGAAATCTCGTAAAACAGAGAATTCAAATCAGTTGACATACTTACTATGATCATCGTAAGCAGACGATTATGAAGAAATTATTCCTTGACACCAGTACTTATGTGGTTACCATTCCACAACTAAAAAATTGAAGTTAAAAATGAAACCAAAAACGTAATTGAAATCATCACAAACAGATTTAACGTGGTTCGACAGTGATTTGCCTATATCCACGGGTAATGAAAGTTAATGTTTTTATTCATTTTTGGGTTACAGAAGATTTTCCAATCTTCCTCCTTATAGAAGAAAAACCAGCTGAAAAATCCCCTTCTCTAACACATTATAATTGTATATAAAGGGGTGAAAGAAATAACATTTTACTAAAAAGCCCCCTTGCCCTTATCTTCAATGCAATAATAAGCTATCTCTTTCATCATCACATTTCACCATGTGTCAATGTAGTCCGCCACGTGTCAATAGTGATGCATTACATTTTGCCATGTGTCGATGAAGTACGTCACGTGTCGATGTTGATCTTATCCCTAAATGGCTTTAATCCAATTTTAGTGTGGGAAAAAGATGGTACGGGTTGGAAAATGGTATGGGCTTGCGGGCAAAAATGATGATGGTGCGGTCAAAATGTTGCGGGCATGATTGGTGAGGAAGAGATACGGACATGATGCGGCCAGTCAAAATGGTGCGGATAGTCAAACTGGTGCGGACATGGTGCGCCATCCTAACTGGCCGAAGGAAGCTTCTAAGCACTTGACTGCCTTTGTGGATGGGAACAATAATATGGAGTTTAATGGGCTGCTTCTGGATGCGGACAAATGTAGCTTTAATGTCGGAAATTCAAATGTTGAAAGTGAGCGGGAAAGAATGGTGTTGGTGTTGTTGTGTTGCACCATGAAATGGTGAAAATGGTTGCGGGAAGAAATGATGGGTTGTAGTGTGCGAGTGATGGAAGTGACAAAGTGTGCGGGCCTGGGCTTTAGTATTGAAAGATAAATTGTGCTGCGGACATCACTTGAACTGCTTCAACAGTCAACAACTCAATTAAGTAATATTGATGCGGACTTGATATGGTGAGATGGACTGCTGTTGCAGTCAAGATAGACTTTGGTGTCGCAGACAATAATGAGCTTTAGCTGGGTTACTGTTGCGGGCTTATGTATTCACAATAATGGTACTCACAGTAATATTGATACGGACTTGGGTTGTTTGTTGCGGGCTTGAGTTGTAGTATCTTCAATGGTATTAAGTAGAGCAACTCTATATTCTAAAGCCTTAGTTTCTTCTAGGCAAACATCAACCATAAATCCCATTACTGAGTTACTGAGTAGCAGCCTTAGTATTGCGGGCATGAGAGAAACATGATGATGGGCTGCGGTTGCATGTAGAAATGCAAATAAGGTTGTGCTTATGCGGAAAGAACAACATCTCCACTATTTGCATAAAGCTTTGTACTGCGGACCATTTTGATTGAGCTATAGTGTTCGAAATGGTGCAGTACTCCAACTTCCTATTATATATACTTCACGTAGTTGAGAATTTTGAGGTTGTGCGACTGTCGTTGTTGCCACGTGTTGGAGTAAATTTTTGGTACTCACAATTTTCCCTCTTTTTTTGAGGGTTGTTCGAAGAATTCTTAAGAAAATGTTTTCATGTTTTGCTCGTACCGTACTTTAATTGTAGTTGTACTTTTATTTTATCTTATACTTTTTGTCCCTGCAAAACAATTTTTTGAATATATATATATATATATATATATATATTGTTTGTTAGTTCATTGAATGAGTGTGCGTTGCTTAACCGCAAGGAAATATTGTTCCCTGGGTTACTTTGAAGGGCTACAACGCATCTCTAGATTTTCTCTGGCCAGGAGGAAATTATGATGCGGTCCCTAATTAATATCATGATAGGCATCTCTGTGGTGAAAGATCCAATAGTCATACACTCTTGGACTTTTACATGGACTTTCTAGAGAGATAGCACTTGAATGTCTCCTAAAATGGAGAATGTCTCCTGAAAAAGAGAAAAATAGAGTATCTCCGGAGATGGAGAATGTCTCCTAAAATGGAGAGTAGAGCATCTCCTGAAATGGAGAGTACCTGGTACAATGATTAATGTCATGTTAGGCATCTCTGTGGCGAAAGATCCAATGGTCATACACTCTTGGACTTTTACATGGACTTTCTAGAGAGATTGCATTTGATCTGCTTTACCTAGTATGAGCATAAATCATTGTACGATTGCATTGAGGGTTTAGGGGTAATATGGTTTTGTGATATTGTGGGTTTTATGGATGCCGAAAAATTTCTCCATCCAGATCCCGCAAGTGGTATGAATCTTGTCTCGCAATATCTCGTATCCTCTCGTCACGTTTGTTAAGAGAGTATTAAAGTTGATAATCGAGATGAGTCCTGTATCAGGTGTCATTTGACGCAGATTTATATATACGTACCAATGTCTGTGTGTGAACCTGTCATCTCGAGAAGGGCCCTGTGTTAGGTGTCATTAGACGCAGATTTATTCATACGTGCCAATGCCTGTGAGAGCCTGTCATCTCGAGACGGGTCCTGTATCAGGTGTCATTATTCGATTTTCTCATACATGTCATCTCAACTGTAAAGTAATTGTAAAATTTCATATCTATAAAGTAATTACGGGGACTAAGCTTGCGGAATTAAATCTGCGAGACCGAAGCTTTTGAAGTGTGAATTGAGCTGCAGGATTTTGATTTGCTGTGAGATTGGGTTTTGCATGAATTGAACTTTGCCTTCACTGGATTTTGCAAGAAGGTTACTCGTCTGAATTAGAACTTCGCAAGTTCAGAATTCTGAGCTTAAACTCCATAAGATACTCACTTCGCAAGCATTGTACTTTGCAAAACTTGGGTTCGTAAGAAGATATTCAATTCACTGGCTTGAGCTTGGAATGATTTGTCTCAAGTTTATGACCCCTCTTCAAGCTTGAGCATAATGATCCTTTCTAGCAACTATCGTACTATAAAACTCTATTTTATGAATTGCAATTCCTGAAGTACAATCTGGCACTTTCCAGCTTCAATCACCAACACTATAAAAATCAGGAAATGGAATTTCCCCACTGTTACTACTATCACTTCCTGATGCTAGATTTTCACGCTCGCGTCAGTGGCTTTACTGATGTTTAGATTTTATGGACTGACTTCCTCTTGCCGCAGAGACTATATTGCCGCTTCTTTGTACAGTTCATAGGGCTGAATTCTCCGGCTACGACCGAGAGCGAGACTGCAAATGGCATCAAGGGTGACAAGAAGCTCTATCTTTTGCCTGTGGTGAGACCGTATCTCATAAACATCAGACCTGCACAAAAAAATGAAACAAATAACTATCTCGTAGATAATTTTCTCGGACTTTGGTCATGCCAGAAATGATATGGGAGACTTCATCTGTGGTGTTGAGCTTTACATGTATCTATTATGCTCAGCTTGCGATCTACATAGCCTTTTTTGCTGCACTGCTGTATATGTCGTCACTCCTGTGCCCATCGATGTTGCGGAACATACGGGAGCATGCATCTCACTTGAGCTGTGGCTTGTGAGATTACCTTCAAAGGTGTGCTGTGGGAATAGAGGTCCGTTGCTTTGACATCCCATCTTGATTCGAAGCATAGAGTTGCGTTCTCTCCTTCAGATGCAATGACTTGTACTTTGGGTTGTAATTTGTTTTTATGTACTGACTTTCTCACGTCTCTTGTGGCTGGTGGTTAGCAACACTTTAGCAGCTAGATATACAACACTTCTTTCATATTTCATCGAATAACATCTCTTTAACAGCTAGGATGCATTGTAGAATAAACACCATTGATTGATCCCTGCAATACACGAATCTCGGTTTCTGCCTTCTCGGTTGTTTCAACATCTCTTTAAGTTTATAATGTCTTCTCATTGTTTTCTTTCGTTTTTCCTGTTATGTTCTACCACTTTTTTAGCTGCGGGTAAGAGATATTAGTTGAGCTGCGGGCAGATGGGTAACTTCAGTCCAATAAGCTTAGTTCAGGTTCTTAAAGTGGTGTAGATTCACCATGTAGTTAAGATCTTTTGTATTAACTTGAATTTGGTTTTCTTTTAAAATATAATCTGGATTTTAAGTTGTTGTTTCTTTTACTTCAAATCGTTGCGGATTGGATTTCAGTTGAACTTTTTTCTTTGGATTTATCTTAAATTTTAGGCTACAACAATTACTTAGCAGTGGCAGTACAATTGTAACTTCAGAGTAATGCAGGCTCGAGTTTCAGACTTTGAGCATCTTGAGATGATGAAGACTAATTTGAGGAGCTTGAAAAACTTTGGTGTGGTCATCTTTGAGTTCAAATCAGTTGTAGAAATTTATCTTTTAGGTGCGGGATTTCTTAGCTTCAGGTGCGAACAAAACTTGATAATCAGGTCATCTTTGTGTTCAAATCAGATTCAAATCAGGTTAATTTCATCTTTGCTAGTGACCAGTGAAGTAACAGATGTTGTTGATATGCATACGGACTGGCCAAATACTTGCATAAAACAGATTATGGCCGTTGCTTGCATGCTGCTCCTCTCTATACTGGTATTATAGCGAAGTAGTATTGAGATGTGCCTTCCCCCTAGGTACTACGAAGTGGGCCATGACTTCGGCGAAGTTTAGTGATTCTCTTGAGTACTTTGTCCAGACTCTTGGGATGATCTCATTTGAATCTGAGTTGATTGCGATTTGAATGGCTCTTATCTCTTGACTTGTCCGAGATGGTGCATCCCGAGATGATTGTTATCAGGTGAATTAGCATTAGAACCAATAGCTCCACGAGATGCAGCAATGATGCAGAGTGCAGAAAGTTCAATATCTCAAAAAGGAGGTCTAGCTTCTGTTATGCAATCTGCCGCTATCCAAAATGTAAGAGCTGGTGTTGTTGGTCATACTCAAGTTACTGGGGCAGCTGCTGATCAAGGCATGAATATCTCTGAAACTGATCTTCCAGGCGGTCGTATTGTCTCTGAAGCAGTTGGAGGACAGGTTTCTAACTCCCCTCTATGGATCGTAGTTTGGAAAACCGTTGTTATCTTGTTGTAAAGGTATGGACTTGAAATTCTGGAGAATTGGTCATTCGGGTATTTCTACGAGCATCCTACGTGCAGTTTTGTAGGTGATTCCAACGTGAAATTGGCTGTAATTTCAATCAAATTTAAACTCCTTCCCTGCAGAATTCGTTATAATTCGACCATTCAATTACACTCATTATTCATCTCTAACTTGAACTCTTGAACTCCAATTTCGAAAACTTAATTTTATCTCAAAATTGGGGAAGAACATTAAAATCTCTAATTTTCAAATTTGAAAAATCTTCAATCTTATTTTCTAATTCTTACCAAACCCTTTTGTTTTCTATTCATCATTAGCCGAATACTCAACTCAATTCCATATAATCTCAAAATCAGTTGAAATCCCAATTTTTCGATTTCACTCCCAAATCCCTTGCTTTTGATTTCTTCTCAAATTAATAGCCTCTTCCCTATTTATCAACATCAGTAATGTTTTTAACAACAATATTAAATCTTTTCTCACTTCTCTCGGCTCAAATATGATTTTAGTTTTATTAATTTCTTCTTCACAAGTGAAGAATAGAAAAGGAGGAGTAGAAGATGATGAGAAATAAAGAAAACAAAAGCTTCTACTTCTACTCTTCTCTTCACAGCGAGGAAAATTAAATACCTAGTTCTTAAAATCTTCTCTTTTGATTTTACAGATGATGAACAGGAGGCAGAGGATGATTAACCATCGACCAAGAAGAAAAAGAAAGAAAAGAAAAGAATAGAGCATCCCCTCCCTTTCACTCTCCTGTTTTCATTTCTCAATTCCCTTTGTTGTTGGGTGTGGAAAAAATTTCAGAAGCCCACTTGATCTTCATAAACACAGGTAAGATAAATCTTTTAAACATCCCTGTTTCTAGCGTCAAATTGTGGTTATCATTTTTATGATTACCACAACCAAAAAATTGAAGTTAAAAATGAAACCAAAAACGTAACTGAAATCATCACAAACAGATTTAACGTGGTTCGGCAGAGATTTGCCTACATCCACGGGTAATAAAAGTTAATATTTTTATTCATTTTTGGGTTACAAAAGATTTTCCAATCTTCCTCATTACAAAAGAAAAACCAGCTGAAAAATCCCCTTCTCTAACACATTATAATTGTATATAAAGGGGTGAAAGAAATAACATTTTACTAAAAAGCCCCCTTGCCCTTATATTCAATGCAATAATAAGCTATCTCTTTCATCATCACATTTTGCCATGTGTCAATGTAGTCTGCCACGTGTCGATAGTGATACATCACATTTTACCATGTGTCGATGAAGTACGCCACGTGTCGATGTTGATCTTATCCCTAAATGACCTTAATCCAATTTTGATGCGGGCAAAAAATGGTAGGGTTGGAAAATGATATGGGCTTGCGGGCAAAAATGATGATGGTGCGGTCAAAATATTGCGGGCATGATTGGTGAGGAAGAGATGCAGACATGATGCGGCCAGTCAAAATGGTCCGGACAGTCAAACTGGTGCGGACATGGTGCGCCATCCTAACTGGCCGAAGGAAGCTTCTAAGCACTTGACTGCCTTTGTGGATGGGAACAATAATACGGAGTTTAATGGGATGCTTCTGGATGCGGACAAATGTAGCTTTAATGTCGGAAATTCAAATGTTGAAAGTGAGCGGGAAAGAATGGTGTTGGTGCTGTTGTGTTGCAGCATGAAATGTTGAAATGGTTACAGGAAGAAATGATGGGCTGTAGTGTGCGAGTGATGGAAGTGACAAAGTGTGCGGGCCTGGGATTTAGTATTGAAAGATAAATTATGCTGCGGACATCACTTGAACTGCTCCAACAGTCAACAACTCAATTAAGTAATATTGATGCGGACTTGATGAGGTGAGATGGGATGCTGTTGCGGTCAAGATAGACTTTGGTGTCGCAGACAATAATGAGCTTTAGCTGGGTTACTGTTGCGGGCTTATGTATTCACAATAATGGTACTCACAGTAATATTGATGCAGACTTGGGTTGTTTGTTGCGGGCTTGAGCTGTAGTATCTTCAATGCTATTAAGTAGAGCAACTCTATCTTCTAAAGCCTTTTTTTTAGTTTTTTCTAGGCAAGCAGCATCCATAAATCCCATTACTGAGTTACTGAGTAGCAGCCTTAGTATTGCGGGCATGAGAGAAACATGATGATGGGCTGCGGTTGAATGTAGAAATGCAAATAAGGTTGTGCTTATGCGGGAAGAACAACAACTCCACTGTTTGCATAAAGCTTTGTACTGCGCACCATTTTGATTGAGCTATAGTGTTGGAAAGCCCATGGTACGGTACGCCAACTTTCTATTATATATACTTCACGTAGTTGAGAATTTTGAGGCTGTGCGACTGTCGTTGCTGCCACGTGTTGGAGTAGATTTTTGGTACTCACAACTTAGTTGATTTAAACGAACAAGAATTATTAGTTCAGAATTCAAAACCAGGTCCCATACAAATTATCTCTTTCTTCAAAATTTTATGTCTGATCAAACAAATAGATGGGCAGCACAGCAATACGGTGATTTCAAAGGGCCAAACTTTCAGTGAATATTTATGCCGACCTTATCTAACATGCTGATGGTTATATGTCAAATTCTCAATTATTTGTTCAAACAACCTTAAGCATCAGCACACAAACTTATGATCATAATAACCCAAAGTATGAGAATCATAAACAATCAAGGTAATCGCTATCATAGATTCATAGAGGTTTATTTAAATATGTAACCAAATATCTACTATTATGAGCAAACATGAATGATCCATTTGACTCTGATACCAATAGTTAGCAAATCAGTTCATAATCATGATGAAGTAATCAATACATAACATGATTATATGATCTAGGACATTCATAGTTTGCTACTTATATCATTAGTGGGTAAAGTTTAGGTACTTACCTGATTTAGACATGAACATGGTCAAAAAAATCTTTCATCTCCATCAACTGCAGCAACAAAATTATTGAGGATAAACTTTATTCCTCTCTGATGGTGTTCTGACAACTACTTTTCATAGTAAGAAATAGATTTTACATCTCTATTATGCTATTTACAGTGATAACATTTCTTTCCATCGAAAAAATCATAACAATTAGGCCATCACTTTTCATTGCCGATTTTTCAGAATTTTCTCGGCTCTATTTACACTTGTTTTACCGCCTAAGAGATTTAAATTAAAATTAATGGGAGTTGCTCTTTTTGTATCAAACGGGTATAGAAATATGGGCCACAAATCCAACATGTCTATTTGATACCCTATTTGTCTTCAAAATCAACAAACCAAAATTTCAAACCAAGAAAGAACTTTCTAAAAAAAGGTCATGCAATTAATACGTTAGTTTTGGTGTCAAGTGTTTTTATACTTCTATTTTATTTTCAACGAAATCTCCTACTTTTGATAGAAAAAAAGAAAAAAATCCACTAAATTAGAGAGATGTTTTTTTGAAGCATTAGAGAGATGTTTTTGTTATCGTTAGTTTTGGTGTCGAGTGTTTTTATACTTCTATTTTATTTTCAACGAAATCTCCTACCTTTGATAGAAAAAAAGAAAAAAAATCCTCTAAATTAGAGAGATCTTTTTAATTCCCTCTAGATATTAAATTTTAGACTATTAGCCAAGAACATTAATTTAGGGTGCTTCGTATAATTACCATAAGAAATTTGGTTCAGTCATTTAGAGTGATTTTTAACAACCAAATCACAACCAACTGCTTCATTTTGAATCACAGAATCACTCTTAACTATATTTGGCGCGAAAAGTTCTTGGTACAATCAACAGTGAAAATGTCCTCTTTTCAGGATTGTATGGGCATGTATTTCTGTAACCTAGGTAGAGAAAATTTTCAATTTTTATTCGCTTTTAGAAGCTTTTCCTCTCATCATCGAGAACTTATTATTGACAGGTATCTTATTTTCTTCTTAATGATCTGAGAAATATAAAGATCTTTATTATAAAATTTTAATTTTTAACTGCCTCAATGTGATGATGTATGGAATTAATTAAAGGTATCTATTTTTTGATACCCTAAATGAGATTTCTTATATTTCATTGTGTATGTCAGGTTTTTCCTAATAAACAAGAAATTTGTTCAATAATTATTAAAGTGAATGATTTTTAATAATTTTGTTTTCACGGAATAATATTTGAACCAAAAAATAATTATTTATCTTGTTGGGTTGTATAGCCATTGTTTCTGTGCTACCAACGTCAGCACATCCAAAATTGATATTCGACGTGATGGCGAGATCCCCACTTAAAGAAAGCAATCAGGGATGCAACAATCAAACTTCGTCAATCATAAAGATTTAGAAAGACCACTACCACTACCATTTTATGGCCAGGAATGTACGCTACCACCGCATCAACAACAACCATGTAGATCCATACTACGACATAGTTCGGGGACGTCCGTGAATCCATAGAAACAAGACAAGGCTCGACAAATTTCTGGAAAAATCGTCACCAAGGGACCCACCTGTAGGCGCCAACAAGCTAGCAGACCCTAAAGATTTCTCACCTCCAGAACATCGCCAAATAACAGATCTGGATGCTAAACAATTGCATAGAGGAGAGATGATGTCGTAGCCCATGGATTTTACTTACGAGTAAGTCTTGTTCAGCAACTCTCTTTACAACCAGTTGTCCACGTCTCATCAAGGCTTGGGGACTTGACCTGAGTATCAACCTCACCGTGCCTTGACGATGTGAATGGAAATTTGATTCTTTTAAAAAATTTGTCTAATGGATAGGGGTCATCTCTACCG
Organism: Papaver californicum; assembly: GCA_023531435.1. Taxonomy (NCBI): domain Eukaryota; kingdom Viridiplantae; phylum Streptophyta; class Magnoliopsida; order Ranunculales; family Papaveraceae; genus Papaver; species Papaver californicum. The sequence goes on from JAJJMC010023397.1 coordinate 2,297,841, forward strand.
AGAATATTAAAGCTAGTAACCGAATCATCCTTAAAATGTGACATCAACCTGAGATACCGAAACCCAACCCTTTCCAAATCGGTGACACTACTGCCTCTCCTGGAGAAATACCACATCTAATCATTAAAATTATATTAGGTGGATACTACAAACTCATAAATACTGACAACCAATAGGGGTAGTCATGTATAGCAAGTGCCTTAAAGCTATCGAGGCTTAAGAAATCCACCACCCCTGACAAAGCTATCAAGGATTAAGTACCTCACTACCCCTAACAATATTTCATGTTATTACTAACGTTTGTAATTCCTCAAAAATGTTTGCAATATCTTGCATTCATACTTAAGATTTCAATTCATTAAACAAAAATATTATTTATCTCTCTAGAAAATCCTTTACAACCATTTAAAATCTACCTACTCAAAATACCAAAATAGAACCACATAAAATTCGGGTATCTCAGAAACACATAAAAAACCTCAAAACTTACTATTTAGGAAAATCTATGAAAACTGGTTAAGCAGCATCAACGCATGCTTTCTCCACCTATGCAAGGGATTCAGTGGCAAGCCTCAACTCTCAGGATAGTCTTTCAGCATCATCTCTAGCCTTGGTAATCGCTGCTAAGTTGAAGATGCACCTACTTCTTTCATGTTCTCCTGAATGGCTCTCATATGAGATCAAAGTCATCCAACAACAAGATTAGCCGTCTCATCTTCCTCCAATAGTTGGGTCCTGTAAAACTCAAAGTCAAAGTTAATTCCCGCGTTCGGATACTTAATTGCTGCAGTTTTAGTCACAGTGGCATCCTAAGCAACGACACCACTTGGAGCATCATCTTCAACAACTGCATCCGAAGGATCACAAGAACCACATTTGGGGACTGAAGATTTGCACAAGATCCCCTCGTTGTCAAAAACCTCTCCATCCTGTAAGAGACAGTCAACAAAAGAGTCAGAACCTTCACAAGGCCCTTTACTTTCCAAATACATGACGCAAAGGTATCTTCTCCCAACTACGTCCTCAGATATGTTAGGCGCCTGCAACCGCTGACGAATCTGAGGCGCATCCCAAGCCTACGCCAGAAAATACAACTTCAGTAACTAAAGAAGAATGTGATTTAGGACTGCTCACTGCAGCTCATATCCTACAACAATCAAGGATTCAAAGGATAGCTTAAGAGACGTCTCCAGGAATATAGTCTTTGAAGAAACTCTTAGCACTACGTCGGCAACAGAACACCTCCCAGATCATCCTCTTCATCCTCTACGTCTCCATAGGACTTCGCCTATATGAACATTCCAAGCATGCTATCATCACATCCAAAAGGTAAAACAAGCTTATGAGCCAAGGGGTCGGAATAAGACGCAATTTCATTCAATGCTCACAAAAATGTCCCTGTTGCGACTCAACATCCTGGAACCAACAAAGGGCTCCAACTTCAATTCAAACTATCGCAATAATGGCAGGGCGCGCAAAGACAATAACAAAAATAGGAGATATCAACCTTCCTGGCTTCCCTTGCCTGATCAGACGCTAGATGCATGAACTCATGATGGTACTCTTAAATCATCCACCGTCGAGAAGCAAACCAAAGTAGCTACACCTGGGGACTGAAGGCTTTTTCAGTTTCAGAGATTTACACAGTCATCTTCTTTGACCAAAATATTTAATCAACAACAGTAGTAGAAATAAAACCCCTCACTCGCATCATCTTGACGAAAACATTTGTATGTCAGTACCTATATATCTCAGAAGCTTCCTTTCCCAATATGATTACTCCCATGGCATGGGGAGTTCGTCTGTGTTGCTAATTTCAACCACACTGGTCAACTATGGAAGATAGATTGAATTCATAATTCTCAAGGTGACGCCATCAATTCCCTCTCATGCTCCAAACAATACCTAACAGACAATATCCTTGGTTATGATATTTATTTCAACTATCATGATAACAAGGAAGCTACGAGAATCTCCAGTACACAATAAACACTCAAAAGTCCTGACCATTTCATATTCAAGATTCTCCTCTCATATGGGTTTACTAGTTGCTGTCAGGAATTCATCTTCTCTAAAAATATAGCTATGATGAGTCGACATCACATAAGAGTCAGAAGTGTTTTGAAATGTGCAAGAATCGCCAAACAGTGAGGCACTCACCGTTTGTTGTGAGTTTTTCATCCATGAAGCATATCACAAGGGATTACTTGACACGAATTCCTAACTTCTACTGAGGTCCCCACTTACGTCGCATCTTGTTGGAGATCTCACGACGCCAACATACTCACGATGTCAACACCTCCAGGGTTAGTCTCATCCAAAGAACAAAGGATATTCTACCAGACGAGGGATATTCTATGGTAGTATGATTTCCCACAGGTCAATTTTGGTATCTCCATCATACAAATCAGACATGCTTCACTAGTTTATGCTCTCCAGACGACACTCTATCATCCTACATACACTACTATATCAAATATTACTCATTCAACGATTATTTGACATCATCGAAGCGTCATCAAATAAAAATTCCTGGTAAAATCCGACAATTAAGCTCGTTGATTTATTTATCTTGCCTAGCTGTAGAAGCATGAAATAAATAAGTATAAAATTCTGAAAAGCATCAGAATTATGAATATTACTCTTATCTTATATTGCGCAAGAGAAGTGAGAAAGGATATTCAGCACCTGGCTAAATTATTCTTGAAGCTCTTTTGCATATATGGACCTTAGTAATTGCAGAGCTTTACTCAGCTAAACCCTCGATTATTTCATAGGAAACCATGCAAATTATTTGTATTAATCAGAATACACTGATTATATAAAATGCGAACAATCGGAACAGAGGCGACGCCACTAATATAAATATGGGATTTAGTGACAGTTGAAATTTCAGAACCATGACAGCTCACGATTTAACTGTTACAAAAGAATTAGCTATGAGATATAGGTAACAGTTTCTTACCAAAACACACACTAATAGTGCTGAAAAATCGTAACAATTTTTGTACTGTTGCTGAAAAATTAAGCAATGACAGTTTTTATAAGAAAATGTTACTATATGTTGATGTATAATAAAAGTTATAAATTGTTACTATTCTTAAGCTACTGTAACTGTTCAATATAAAAACTGTTATCGAAGTCTAAGCTTATAGATGGTTGTTCCTTTAATTACCATCACTTCCATTTATAATGACATTTCTGATTCAAAACTGTTATTATTCACATAATTTACCCAAAGTATTCTAAAACACACGATGTGATTGGTTGGAGTCCCTAATTAGTCATTATCTTTTCGTTTTGTTAGTGGGTTTGTTTTGTTAGTGGGTCTGTCTCGACTCTCGACCTCTTCTCCTCTCATTTTTGTTAAAAACTCCAAAAGAGAAAGCTGAAACAATAATTATCAATACCATCATCCATCTCTCTATTTCGATTACATGATAAATCTAATCCCTTTAAGAATTCCTATCTATGTAAAAACAGATCTCATATCTCTCTGACTCTTTTCATGTTTTTTCTCTTGAATATGGTTTCATCATTTGCTTCAATCCTTATCACTCACTATCTATCTCTCCTGCTCTGACATTTTTCCATTTCGTTCTTGTACGTGTACATAAATCGAGCTTTAAAGCTCTCTCTTTTATCTCCATTAGAAACTACATGAATCTCTCAATTTCTTCTCTCAGGAAAATTATGGTCCTGAGTTAGTTGATTGAGTTTTCGATGGTGGTCACAAAGATTATTAAGTATGTGATTTCTTACAAGTTATGAGTTTTCGGTTATTTTAGTGAAATCCCTAGTTTACAATTTGGGTTATCTTACTTTTCTTATTTAGGTTTGTTATTCATATTTTTTTCTCTTTTCTGTGAAGCCCTGGTTTTTTATAACACAATAATTATTGAGTCTCTGTGTTTGAGGTTGTAGAATTTCAAATTTGTCATCTACCGGGTGTGTGACCTTTGTATTTGATGCCTCCAGGTAGTTTGTAAGCTTTTGGTTGTTGTTCAAATTTTTAAAGTGTTGGTGTGATTTGGTTAGAAATTAGTGAAATTGGTACTAGAGTGTGTGTTGGTAAAAAAATTGGTGGTTTTCATGTTGTTTGTGTTCAATGATCAATGCTTTACGGATTCTAACCTTGTGCTTCTTGCAAGTTCTGTCAAAGTTGTCACTATTAGCTTATATTAGAGTCCGAATGAAACACTTCCCTACTTATAAATTGCTTATAAATGTTTCTTAAATATTCGTACATCAAAATTCGGGTTTATGTCTTGACTTTTTACTTTGTATTCCTTATTCCCACTTGCAAGAGGTTTATAGGATCCAAGACATAGAGAACTAGCTAAAAGGTTTTTGGACATGGAAGGTTTGTCCTATCAAAATTAGAATTCTCACAAATAAAAATAGCAGAACATTTGTTATGTCAAAAGTGTATGTAGTTCGTTGCATAATATATCAGTTTATTTGTGTATCTCGAGTTCGTTGATGTTTGATTCAGGTGTAGATCATATTGTATGTAAATGAATGAAATTTGTGTCTATTACAGGTCTCTATGCGTGGTTCACAAGAATCACCACTGTTCGAAGTGAAATTAAGCTTGGTTTTGACGTTGTATCAGTTAATCACGGTGATTATCTACAATTAGCATCAGGGAGTTTAAAAGGTTTTCATTGGTTGGAATTATATCCGTGTACAGGGCTTCATGTAGTTAAAATTGTTTCTTCATTTATATAGGTTCTGGATCGATTTTTTGAGGCTTTTATCCCCCTCACTATTAGGTTGAGGAAGGTTAAGTTCTATGATGTTTTATATGACACCCTTGCTTGGAGGAACATATTGTTTCTTTTCATCTAATATCCATTTAGTTGGTTATATACAGTGAATGGCTAGTAAGCAATGTTTTTACATCACTACCAAACACTATTCTTGTACAGTTATTTGAGTAGTTTCTTGGACCTTTTGATTTATTTATGAAGTGCAGGATGATGGTCTGGTATCTTGTCTTGGGGGAAATAAGAATAAGGAGAACTAGCGGACGTCATATATCATGATATGGTAAGTTATTATATTAGTTAACTATTTTCTCCAGAATTTGAGTTTTGAATTTTTTAGTCTGATAACAATTATTGTAAAGTTAGTTATAGATTTTTTTGTAGTAAGTTGTTGTTTCTTTATTTCTGTATTTTAGTTAGAGACATAAGAACTATACTGTAGTCAGTTCCCTACATAACTCTGTGTATTTTTTTTTCACTGACAGGTGTTGGATCAACTCTTTACTAAATCAGGTTTCTCACAATCAATCCAAGTCTTCCCAAAATTGGCGAGCGCATAGACAAACATCCCTTCCATCTTCTGCTTATTAATTGTGGTCATCCTCATAGCAGCATTACAATATGTAGTTAGATTTGGATCAATTTTTGTCTCATTCATTTTTCATCTTTTTACTGCTAGTTACGGTGTTATATCTGCACCCGAGGTGTAAATTGGCAACCTTTTACGATCAAGAATATCTACCTTGTAGTTGCATCTGACAGTGTGTTAGAGAAGATGACCATTCAGGATATGTTTGTCCTATTGTATCTCACTATGCATGATGCATGTATTCATGGGTTGACTGCATACTGAGTACTGCTCTAAGGAAAGAAGGGTGGATAACCTTGCAGCCTGTGGTTCCTTTGAAGTCAGATTGTTTTTTGAGGACCATGGTAAAGGAAGGATGTGATGGAGATCAAAGGGTTTGTTCCTAAACTTATGGGCGGCAGAAGCTTACCTCAACCTATTCAGGTAATGTTTTCTCATATTCTTTACATAGAGATTACAATGATCAATTATTCCTCGTGTTTACTACTTCTAACCACGTCGATATTGCATAATGAAGTGTGTTGTTAAGCCCAGTAATTCTGTAACTTCTAGTTTCCACTTTAGTAGGTATATATTCAATCGGTTTTTGTTGAGGTTAGGTATTATCAATCTGGCACAAGAAAAATCTACCCCAAATTCCATTTTGGTAACTTTAATTTATTCTATTACCTCTGGGTCTATGTAGCTAACTACATCAATTATCCGACTTATCCATCTTTCTTGGCCTTGTAATGCCTATTATGTGTATGAATTGTTCAGCAATTACACAACACTGGGCTTCTTAAAGATTAATGGTCTTGTCGTCAATGCAAAGTTATTTGATGAATTCTTGTTTTAAATGGCCTGACATGTATCCTTCCATAGAAGAAATAAAGAAAAAGATTTCCCCACCCCACGTAATATGTGGTTTTTTATTAATTGTTTAACTAGGAATCATCTTTATTCCTTGTTTTGAGCGGTGATATGGTTTTGCAGATACAATCAAGAATTATTATAACGCTCAAGTGGAAACACAAAAGCTTTTTGCCTCAGTCAGCATGGGGAAAGAAAAAACGTTCAATTTTTTTTTCCTGTGTTTTAGTTGGTATGTATGCAGAGTATTAATGATTATGTGCTACTTTGATGGTAAACAAAAAATGTCTTAGTGTTGGAGTTGCTCAAGGATGGTGCTTTCTTTGTAACATATGGCTGTTGAACTTATAACTGCATTTGTAAAAATTAAAAAGGAATAAAGTATGTGGTTACATGGGTTTTCCTTGACTTAAAAGATACCTATATCTCAGGAATTGTTGTTCACATATATATTAAAATTTAGAAGTTAGTTTACCTTAAAAGATACATGGGTTTTCCTTGACTTAAATGTATACAAACATGAAACGGGAGGTTGGAAACGTCTACCTGAAATCGAAAGATGATATTTTTTCTTTCTATCTTCACTCTTCACTAGTGTTGATTTATTTCTAATAGGTATTCTTGAACTTTGTAGACGGTGTCATAGCAGGAGGTACTGCTGGTGTTGTTTTCGAAACCTATTTTTATCCAATTGATACAATCAAGACTCGTCTACAGGTACCTTCCTTTACAAAAAAAATCAATATGGCTAACTTTATACTGGTAAATCAACAATTATGTCTTCGGAAGTAGTTGTTGGGTCATAATTCATTTCATACGATAAGCATTTGCAATGTCCGTTCTGATTCTTTTATTTAGATCTATCTTTCTTCATATCTTGTTTATTAGAAGACCAGATGGAAACCTGTTCGATTGACATTCATATTCATGTCTCAAAGCGCAAATTTTGCTACCAACACACCAAATTAGTCGTATGTACTTCGTTTCCATTTCAGGCAGTTCGTGGAGGAGGAAAGATTGTTTCAAACAATCTGAGTAGTTATTAGTATGAAAGTCGCATACAATATCTTGAACCAGTTTCATTGGGTTAACGAGTCCTAAATGGATTTACTAGAATTGCTGCTTGAATATCTTATTTGCTCAGTCTAGCATCTGCATAAAACAATATATACACTTCTCTATATTGTCCACCGTATCAGTTTCGTTGTCTTGTAGATCAATTTTCGAATGCTTCTTTAAGCCTACTGTTGAATGATATTGGGACAACCTCAGCATTTACTAGAAGAAAATTCCATCTGAAGAACATTTGAGAATGCTTTGATATGTTTCTAATACTAGGGTCAAATGATATCCCATCTTTGCAATTGCAAGGCCAAATGATGTGTGCTCATCATTTGATGGTTTGATGGGTCCAGCTTTTTGATGAGCTAATTCTTAGCACAGGCATCTGAAAATCTTCGGATTTATCTTTGGCTAATGTTGTGCCATGACCTCAAACATGTATTACTATCCTCCATCAGATTTCTTCTAATATTTTAAATTCTATTGCAGTTTTCATTTTTGTGGACTTATTTGAACAAATTTCGCTGATAATTAATCTTCTTTATAGGGCGTCTGCCATATTTGTTGGTGCCTACGAACCGAAAAAGCAGAAATTGTTGAAGATGTTTCCTGAAAATCTGAGTGCTTTTGCTCATTTGGTAAGTGAACATGAATTTTTTGAACCTCGTGCGGTTTGATGATTCTTGAATCTTCTCAACTAATTGTCAGAAATTTTATATTGGGAATTCCATCATATACTTGTATTTGAACAGTTGAAGATGACGAAACCTCACTAGTCTTCTATCCTGTTGCATCTCCAAAATTTCACTCCATTCTGCATATCCCCCTACTGTAAATGTTTCATAACGCCTTTATATGCTTTCTAATAGGAGTTTCTACAATAAACACTGCTTAGGTTGACTCAGTATCATGATTATGTAGGTAGTCATCTTACAACTTCTTAGTATAAATGTAACATAACACCAAAAGAATTATATCTTTCCAAAATATTTTTGTTGGCTGTTTGAGACTTAATATTTTCTTTTTCTAAAAATTTTAGACTGCAAGAGCCATTGGAGTGGCAACATCTTCTCTTGTTCATGTACCAGCAGAGGTAGCTGAAGTTCATTTTTTTCTCAGATTTAATAAACTTGAATAATAGTTGCAGGGTTTTGAGCTTACAAGTGTTTGATAGTTTTTTCTTTTTTTCTTATTTTTTGATACGAACGTTTGATAGTTGATGCTAATTACTTGTACAATTAACATTTATTTGTACAAGCGAGTCTGTAGAAACATTTTTCTATAAATCAATATATATTCCTCTATTTTTTTTTCATGTGTATTTGATGATATCTACCATCTACCAGATGGTAAAAGGTATCAATTGTGTGGAAGATATGTTACTTGCAGAAACTGTGAAAGATTAGGGTTTATGATGACAATTTTAAATAAAATTTTCTTCCAAGTTATCTACTATGACAGGTTTACAAAGAATATGTTACATAAATGAGGGTGTATTATGACATTCTTAACAAATAATGTGTCTCACATAATAGGATATACGGTGGCAGTTTTATATATAAAAATTTTACCTACCATGGCAGGTTCATGAAGAAAATGTTATCTTAGTACAAGAAATTGAGTTTTCGATGACATTTTTATATAAAACATGTTATGGTAACCTGTCCACAATGACAGGTTTATGAAGAACCGTTACCTAGTACAAAAAAATGAAGTTTATGATGACAGTTTTATTTAGAAAATGACACTATAAATCGTCAACAATGGCAGGTTTATAAAGAAGTTGTTATCTTATAGTCATGATTCTGTAGCAGTTTCTTATAGACCTTTCGTAACAGAGCCTTTGGTGATAGTGCAAAAAATTCTCAAAACTGTCACATAAATATTATGGTGACAGTTTTTAACTATCACCTAAGCCAATTTTTGTACTAGTGATACATACCATCTAATTGCAGAATCGCATCAAGCATTACCTCAAGTTACACGCTTCTCTTGAAAATGTTTTGTATGCACTGCATAAAAAGTTAAGCACCTCATGTCATGAATGAACTCGCTTCAAGTCGCAGAACTTCAATGGATTGAATTCCTTGAATATCAATGCCCAATTTCTAACCATCTTAGTGTTCACGGCTAACACCCATCTTTGTGTCTGACGGAAGAATCATTGCCTTCACACTCATCATAGTTTTCTAACGGCAGCAATATATCAACACTCATCTTAGTATTCAAGTCTAACACTCATCTTTGTGTCCGATGGCAGAATCACTGCCTCCACACTCATCTTACTGTTCTCATGGCAGCAATGCCTTAACACTCATCTTTGTGTCTGACGGAAAAATCACTTCCTCCACACTCATCTTAGTGTTCTGATGACAGTAATAAATCAATACTCATCTTAGTGTTCACGGCTAACACTCATCTTTTTTTCTGACGGCAGAATCACTGCCTCCACACTCATCTTAGTGTACATGACTAACACTCATCTTTGTGTCTGATGGAAAAATCACTTCCTCAACATTCATCTTAGTGTTCACAGCTAACACTCACCTTTGCGTCTGACGGCAGAATCAATGCCTCAATACTTAGTGTTCACGACTAACACTCATCTTTGTATCTGACGGCAGAATCACTACCTCATACTCATCTTAGTGTTCTGACGAAAACATTGCCTCAACACTATCTACAACAAACTAAGGTTCGTAATACCTTCCCGTTGGTGTTACGGTAGAAGGAGAATGCTCCATATACCTAAGAGTACAATTGCAGAAAGAGCAAAAATTGCTCAGCCAACTGCTACTCTTCTAGTGATATCTAACCATTAAATAATAAAAAGTCATATTTTACTTTGTCTGGAAGACCACCATCTAGTGCTTACCACGCAACATTACTTGTTATACGCTAAGCAAGGGACTAATGTTGATGGTGGGTTTTTGATAAAGGGTAAAACAGTTAATTTGGGCAATTTTTCATACCAGGGGTAAAATAGTAATTTTATATATCAGGGGAAAATTGGTTACTTTTATAATTAGAGGTGAAAAGTCATATTCATCAAGTTTTGGATCAGGGGCAAAATAGTTATTTTACCAAAAAATCAAGCGAAAAGGGCACAATTGTTATTAACGGATTTTACACTACTCTCGAATAAATGTGCTACTAAATGCATCATACCATCTAATTGCAGATTCGCATCAAGCATTATCTCAAGTTGCAAACTTCTATGGTTGAATCTCTTGAGTATGTTCTGTATGCACTGCACAAAATTAAGTATAAATGCTAACAATTAAATCTCATACGATTGAGAAACCCTAAAACATGCCATAAATATGGCCATAACATTAATAAATATCAAAGCTAGTGGTGCACAAGCAATAACCATGGCACTAAAAAGTTCCATCCTTGGAAAATCCATAGCCACACTCCTAACATAAATGAGTAGCACACACATGTGCCAAAAGGCTAGAACAAGTCAAAAAGGCCAAAAAAAGAAAAAAAAATACGCGCCAAACAAGCCCTAGTGGTGCTACCAGCAGCAGTGGCAGCATCATTAATGCCGACAGCAATAATGCTAACGTCGGCAGCAGCGCTAATGCCGACAGCACTAGTGCTAATGCTAGCAGCAGCGCTAATGCTAGCAATAGTGCTAGTGTTAGCACTAAGCCGTGCTTCCAGTGGCACTTGCATCCATGCTAGCATGTGCTGCCAGTGGCACTAGCACTCCTTCCCTACCCTTACGCGCCTCTTTGTCCATGCTTGTGGTAGTACCGTCTTCACTTGCCCGTACTGGCATGACTTACATTGTCCACGTGTTTTGAGTCCATGACTCCACTAACTTCTACAAGAAATCAAAACAATTACATTGGGGGATTCTTCATGGGGTTTTGGTCTGGTAGAGCAACATGGGCGTGGCAATAATCCATGACAAGGAAGTGACAAAGTAGTGGTAAGACTGAAGCGGTTAATGGAGTAACAAAATTATGGTTTTCCAGAAACTTCCAAGGATGATGGGCGGTTAAATCATTACCCCCATAATCCCCATTACTCCAACTCTCCACTACCTCCACTACTTTACAAGGGAATGTGTGTATACCAACTACTATAAATAGGCTACTTAGCCCATTTCAGAAAAACAACAAGCTTACAATTCTCTAAAGCTCTGTGATTTCTCTCAATAGTTCTGCAACTCTACACATAATTCAACACACAAGTTTTTTCAACTTTCTTTGCTTCGCTCCCCTAAGATCAACCCATTTTCTTTCCTTGTGGCTGAAGCAGAGTGAAACGTCTACTATCATGGTTTAGGCTTTCCATGTACGATTTTGATTTCTGAATTTAAAGAAAGTACGTCTACAGTACATTGTTTTTCCTGGAATCAAATTTTAGGTATTAACACTTTTTTAGTTGACGTTCCATATCCCCATGTCGTTTTCTCGCATCACGATTTTTTGGACTTTCTCCATGATCCCTCTTCGCTTCTTTGCTGGAATTTTTCACCGACTAGTATGTGACATTGATGAACTCGATTTCTCTGGAGTTTCCTCTTGAAGCTTATGATTTTCCTCGGCGAGCTCCGGGTTCTGTTGATTGAGTAAATCTCTCTCTTGAGCTAGTTTTTTCTTCGCATCTCTCGCCTTGGCGAGTTTGGCCTTTAGCTTCTCAACCATCAACTCTTTTTCCTCGTCAGATTTATCAATATCATTTGACGTAAAATCATCTTTTTCACCCTCGCCTATCTGTTAGATACTTCAGACCGGACTCACTCTTCTTGTTTTATTACGGTTATCTCTTCCTCCCACAGTTTCTTCCATGTTGATTCCTCCCCTGTTATTCACCACATTACTAACACTAACTCTAGAACTCTTTCTCGTCGGGCCTTGTGTTCTTTTATCTTCTTTCGATGCCATCTTTGCTTATCACGATTCTGCACAGTGAATAAAAATGGTTTTGTTGTACTCTTCAGCGAGTTATCACAAGTGGACCCTACGATTCATTGTATTGAACACAGATCCAATGATAATGGTAATAAATCAGACCTTAAACCCTAGATATGACACTTTACTGAAGATATTAAACTTTATTCAAAGCCAATGATTATCTCAACAGGTCGGAGAAAATTTCTCCGAAAGAATACCTAATACTAATGATTAATTGTTCTGAAAGTACTATTTTTGGAAGAATAAAATCATTTGATGCAGACCTATCAAGAACTAAAAACAATGCTTCTATCCTTCTTGCAGTACATCCAGGCGTAAAGATTTCAGTATTTTAAAAGATTTACAACCTTATGAAGGCACGAGTTTAAAATAACTAACAAAATTCTTTAAGATACAAAGTTTTAATGTTTTAGAAAATGTAAAACAATATGTGCTTAATGCCTATGATATTTCTACACTGCTTTTCTAGAGACTTGCTTTCAGAAAATCAGATCTACAATCCCTTTTTTCATAAAAGCCTAGACCCAACTGATTTTTTCAAACAAGAACTATAAAGAACTCTAGATCTAAACTTCTTTCTAAAGAACCAAATATTTTGGCAAGGTAAACTTTTTTCTCAACTGATCTTGTCCCTTTTATTATCAAAGTTATCAGTCCATTTCTAAGGTCGAGATTCACACACAAATAAATTAAGTATAATGACACAGTCGATTTACGTGGTTCGGTGTTAAAACCTACGTCCACGGGAGAGATTTCACTATAGGAAGATGATGGTTACAAGCTTTATGCCTCACACACGATAACTCTCAGTCTTTTTCTCTTAGTTCACTCTCGGAAAATTGTTCAACCTTTTTTACACTATCTATAATCCTATTTATAAGCAAATAATAAAAGTGGAAAATAGCTCACTTTGCTCGTTTGATATCTTCGCAAGGCGCCTTTATTGTATCTTTCTTGCTGAAGGGTTTATCTTCGCTGGTCAGCTCGCCAAGTAATCCTCGCTGAGACTGTCTCTATCACTCTGTGCTTCGTCAAATTATATCTCACCATCTGTCATATCATACTGCAGAGTTTTGGTCTGACCATTCTGCTCGCTTATTAAATGATCAACTAATACTCATTTCAAACTTGACCGTTGATCTTTTCTTAGTACTTTACATGTGTCCTGATCTGGTGGAGCGGGCAGATATCTCAATGTTGTTTGGGAATCTTCCAATTTACATTATGAAGTTGACTATCTCGTATTTGCGCCCTACGATAATTATACGTGACGAGGTGATTTCCTGCCCACACATGTGTTGTGAACTCATATGAGATAGGTTTCTTCCGGTGATGAATTTGAACTGGGTTTATGACCGGAAAAAGAGCAAGACAACAAGGAATCAGTTAACAGAGAAGTCTGAAAATAAATCAGAGATAGAAGAAGAGATGGGTTTGTGCTGATTAAGACAAGAACAAAGAAGAATGGGTTTGAGAGTTAAGTTGCAGATGCTAATGGTATTTCCTGTGGTTAGAAATAGGCAGTGGAGATGGTTTTGGTTTGGTACTGCGAGAGAAGAATATAAAAAATAGGAAGATTAAGTTTGTGAACTAGTAGTTGGAGTTTAATTGATTCCGGAGAAAGAGAGATGTTGTTGGGAGAAGGAGACAGGGAAGTGTTTAGATCTTTCTAGCTATGGGTTTACTACAGAGATTGAAGAGTATTCATTGTGTGTTATTGAGCCTGAGTTGGACGAGAAAAGAGGATTATGAGGTCTGTTGCCAAAAATTTGATTAAATTTGATTTTGATATGGTTTTGAAGGGACTGAAAGATTGTATGTCGTAAAATTTTATGGATGAATGATAACTATTAAGGTGTGTTGGAGTGATCGAATGGTTTAGATGATGCTATTATATTGTGATTGAATGGGAATGTGTGATTGAACCGCAAATGCTCATGAACTGTTTGATGAAATTTCTCAAGGCTGTCGTGTGTGGTAAAGTGCATGAAATCGCTTGTTTGTTCTGGGACACTGACAAAATTAGTGAGTTATGGTCCTTTGAGTTAGAAGGACTATATGAATCTGATTTTGGCTTGGAGTCTTTGGGCTTGACCTATTTTTGGAAATTGAAGAGTTAGGATTATATTAGAAAAAAGAGTTCTACTCCAAAAGGGTTTCTACAAGTGAAGAGGTGAAGAACTATACAAGGAGGACAACTTCAACAAAAGAAACATTCTCTATCTCTTAAATCTCACAATGTTTAGAAAAGAGAGTTCCACTCCAAAAGGGTTTGCAATTATCTTCTTAATTTGATTATGGCTTTTGAGAAAGCCATGTCTAACTAAAATCCTTGTTAGGGTGAAAGAATGAACTTGTAGTACTATTTTTATTATATTTCAAAACAAGGGTTTTCATATTGAACTTAATTTTAGTGTTTGTTTTTTTCTCTTAACGTTTTATTTTCAAAATAATTTCTCATGTTCTATGCCAAGTATATTGCATTGTTTTGTTGCTAGAAAACTCGTTGAAACCTTGTCTTAAATCGATTTATGAATATTATTTGACTATTTATGCCACGTATACTTAGTACTTCGAAATTTTACCTTAGGTTGAGAACAAGTCATTCTTTTGAAACTTCTTGACTACAATTCTCAAACGAAATATCTTTCGTGTACGAGTAATTAGATTTGCTACTTTTACATGAGTAAAATTGATATCCTTTCTGATGATTGCAAATAAACCCTAATCTACAACGGATTCCGAAACATTAACACTTTTATACTTTTGATTACAATCTTCATTGAATTATTTTATTTTATTTATTACCTTAATTCTTTATTATAAAATTCAGAAAAATATCTTTATTAATTTTCCTTGAATCAAAAGTTACTTGTATTAGTTAGTATAAGTGATTCACATTCCTCATGGGAAGGAACTATTGTCTATATCTTTTGACACTGTGTGCTTGGGTAAAAAAAATCGGTTGTTTGACGCATCATAGGGATATGAAGCAAATATCTGATTTTCTTGTGAAGTTCTCCTAGTCCAATACTGAGACTTGGAAACTTTGCCTCTTATCTTATTTGACCCTTTTTGGATTCTTCTGCTTTTTCACTTCGGTTTTCGAACTATCACGATTTTTCTTCCTAGAGTCGTCCTCCGGATGATGTTTTTCTTTGGACGCATCTTTGTTGTTGAACCCTTCGTCCGTGACAACTTTGCTCATTTTTCCTTTTCCGCTCTTGCGTAGCTATCTTCCATTGCATACAATTCTTTGAGATTTCCTTCCGGTTGCATGTTTAAATAATTGAATACCCCAAATTCATCAAAAGGCAAGAATTATTGTATGCTTCAATAATGAGTCCAGTAGCAACTGTGCTGACTTCTCTGACTTCTTGATGGAACCGCCGGTTAAAAGATGATAGACTTTTGTTTGTTTCTTTGCGCAGTCCAAATAGATGATTGCTGCCATTTTTACTTCCCAGATTGATTTTATACTGCCCGAAAAATGCATCTGACAGCATTCTGCAGTTCGCAATTGAATTTGACTCTAGCTGTGAGAACCAAGTCAAAGGTTTACATGTTAGTGTTACAGGAAAAGTTCTGCATAGAAACTCATCATTATACCCCTATAGACTCATCGAAGCTTGGAAATATTGAATGTTCTCCACATGATCGCCGCTCTAGGTCCTTGAACTAGGGTTGCACAAAATTTGATGGAGGACAAAATCGTCTTATATCCTCGATAAAAGGTGAGTCCATCGATCTTTACATTACTAGAAATTGTATACTTTCTTTTCTAGACTGTTTTTGAGATATCATATTTTCGATCATCTCGTCCATCTTCCTTTAATTGAGTTCCTCGACCTGCGACGATTTTCCTTCGGTTTTCTACGGATTCGCTCATTTCTAACCAACTCTTTGTTCCATCTTGGTTTTTCTTTCTCCTATTTATGTTTATTTGAGCGACTGATTTCGTCGTAAAACTCCTTCCGCTTTCGTTCGTCGAGGTACTCCGTTCGCCTTCGCTCGTCGAGGTATTTCTCCCCGACGCCTGTTGTTTTTCCAACGACTAGGTCCTGATCGCTGTTCCGATTCCTCGATGATATGATGCCTTTCATAGTGCTCAATCGTCCTTCAATCCTCTCTTGCCACATTACCTTTTCCAGCAGCCTGCCTATCAGATGATCTGCATCTCTTATCATGACCATTTCGTACATGCCGTGTCCTCCAACACTCACGTGAAGGTCGTGCATGTCTGTGCAGAGTGACACTTTTAGAATATTGGGTACTACCCGTTTTCGGTCTCTTATCCAGTGAGGCTTTCAGTAGTCAATTTTCTTTTTCTAATTCCTACAATCTTTCGCGTAGAGTCAAATTTATGGGTGTTAGTACGGTCCTATCCACTTGCACAATATGTAAGGATAAACGAAAGCCCCTAATAGCGAGGGAGTTTGGACGCGAGTTTAACATGTTTGTCTGATGTTGATCACAATCCTTTGGAAATATTTTCATATTAGCATCATCACTTAAAGGGGGAGTTGCGATACGTACCCAGCGATTTCCTTTACTTATCCCGTGGGAATAAGTATTCGTAGAAGGACATTATGATGCTTTCGTTTCTGGTGATGTTTCAACTCCTTCTCGAAATGGGTGATCAACATCGCTCTGAATTCCTCGTACTCTTGTAAATGCATTGTTGTTCCCATCACTCCGATTTGCCTGAGATATATCCATGGATCTTGATTTATTTTCCTGAAGATTCCTTCTTTTCCCCACGGTGGACGCTAAAATATGTTGCAGAAAAAGTATTGCTACAACACTCCCCGGGATTTGTTTGTGAACATGAAATTCTACCGTTTAGATGATTCAACAATATTTTTTGAGATTTGTACCTGGTGATGAAATATGGATCGGCGGATGATTTTACAGTATTCCTCGAGATGTGTTCCTGAAGGATGAAGATATTTCAGCTACTTGATGAATCAACTCTCCAATAATTGTTGATAAATGAATGTGGAGGGGTACCGGCAAAGACACTCTGATGCCTCAATAAGTAAGAGTTTACTGCAGGTTTTTGTGGTGAGAAAGGATTTAGAAAATATGTACCTTTCCATTGGAATTACTCCTTTATTTATAGGTTGTAGAGGATACGCACCTTCATCTTGACTATGTACCTACACTAAGTCCTTTCTAGATTCTTCCTTATTTTAAGGATAATCTTATAAGTATTATTTATCAGGATAATATCAATGACCTAAACTGATTGCTGACCAGGTTTATTCTATCTTTAAGGATAATCAGGGTTTTGACTATGAATCTGGACTAGTAAACAATTTGTGCATCTGGTTCATTTTGTCATCCAGATTCATTTTACTCCCTCCGTTCCATTTTAGATGATAGTATATGGTTCTTTTTTTCAACATTATTTAATAGTTTTGATATCCAAAAAACTACCAATAATACCCTAACATTTTATTTTGGAACTATACGTTTATTTATAAATACACTAGTAGAAATTAGTGTTTGAAAACTTTTTTCAAGGGCATAGATGGAAAATTTTCATATCTCTCTCTATTTCTTAATCTACGTGAAAACTCCCAAACTATTATCTAAAATGGAACGAGGGAGTACATTGTATCTGGTCAAATTTGGTAAAGAGACTAACAGACTGGTTGCTAACCCTTCATAGACTTAGACCTCAATCTAGAGCCCAATTAAATGTTTATCTTAATTGAACTAAGATTATTGGGATGAAAATCTATCGAGCCCATTTCAGATATATGGTCCAAAGACTCCAAACACATTCCTTTAATAGGGAAATACCAGCTTCATACAAAGTTATACATGTCCAGCCCATAAAATTAGATTCAATTTGAACTTCATATAGATCATGGAATTGTTAGTTGACAAAGAGTACCATATTTACCACAAAAAAAATTGTGAATAAACCATCTTATAACAAAACAAGAAAACAGTTACATAGACACTACTTTTCTGTTGGTTCCCCCTATTCCGGCAAATATTCCTTGAATATGAGTATCCCCCAACAGATTGGTAGTCCCATTAATTCCATAAACTAAGGATGAAGTTGCAATTAAGTTTGAAAAACATACATTTCTATCTATCGAAATGAAATCTAAAAGAAAAGAAGGCATTTTAATCCATCGTTGCTTGATAGTATTTGATTTTCTTATTTCTTTTGCCACAACGTCTGCAACTTGATTACCTTCTCGATATATGAAGTTAAAACCCAAAAAGTTGGTACACTCCTGTAGAATCTTTGCTGCTTTTGAGATGATAGAATGATGGCTCCAGTTGACATAATTTCCTTTCTTTTGAGCAAAATCGATTATCTCTTGCAATCCTTCCACTGAAAAGATTTTGCATTCCATCTCCCTTGCCCATTCAGAAGCTTCCAAAATACTCAAAGATTCTACCTTTTTTGGGTTGTCTCCATGGAAGGTCCCAGATCTAGCTGTGATAGCCTCACCTGCATCATTTTGCAATATTAGTCCATAGCCATCTAGTAGTTTAGAATCAACCATAGAAGCATCAAAATTAAGTTTGTAGTGGTTTGTCTTAGGTGATTTCCACCCCTTGTCCTTGGTATTAGGTTCATTTATCTTATTCCTTTGTTCTTCTAAGATGTTCACATACCAATGTGCCTCTGAATTGCTATTGAAGTTTGTAAACTAGACTTTGATTTATTCTGGAAGATCCTTAGGCACCTTTCTTTCCAGATTAGCCAATATTTAGTTGCAGCAACCTTGATTATCTGCATATCACTCCTACCTTCAATCCAATTATTATAAAAATATACAAAATGGTTTAGGCTTAACCCTGCTAGAGGTGGCAGCATCCGTACTGTTTTAGCATAATGGCATTCAAAGAAAAGATGTTGAATTGATTCTTCCTGAATTTTACAAAAAAACACAGTTGGTATCAAAGTCCTGTAAAAAGTATCCTAACTTCTGTCTAACTGGCAAAGCATTTTGGATGCATTTCCAAACAATTTTTTTATCCTTTCTGAAATATCTAAAGCCCAGAAAGATTTCCAAAAGGTTTTTGTTGTGTTTATAGGTAAGGGTGATACAATGTTCTGTAGTTTATTGTAAAGGGACTTAACAGTGAATTCCCCATTGTGTGTTAACAACCATCTTAATCTATCTTCTGTCAGCCTTCCTGCTATGTTAGTAAACAGTTTGATACCTAGAATTACATCTGCAATTATTGTTGAGAAGTTATTTCTAACTTTATATTGGTTCCACTTCTTTGTAGTTGAGTCTATTAACTCAGCTACAAGTGTTAAAGGGTTATTCTTTTCACCATACAAACTAAAAAGACTAATGGTCATTCCTGGGATCCAAATGTCTAACCAAATATTAATCTTAAGTCCATCATCCACTTCCCAACAACTATATTTATGTATCAATGATACCCCTTGCATAATACATTTCCAGATCCATGATGCATTATAATGTTTTTTTATATGGAAAACAGAGTAATTATTAAAATATTTTGATCTTATAAGTGATGCCCAAAGAGAGTTAGGCTGAGTTACTAATCTTCATGCTAGTTTAGCTATCATGGCTTTGTTTAGTTTGTTTGCTTCTTAAAACCTAACCCACCCATTGAAACTGGTCTGCAGAGAAAATCATAGGCTTTTGGGTATGATTCTTTTTTATTTACTTCTTGTCCCCACCAAAAGTCCCTCTGAAGTGCATTAATGTTTTTTCTTATCTTTTTTGGTAGGATAAAACATCCCATTTGGTAGATTGGCAGAGAACCTAAAACTGTTTTGTTTAGTACTAGTTTACTTTCCTGTGCAAGAGTTTTGTTTTGCCACACTTGGAATCTTTGTTCCATTTTATCTACAATAGTATCAAAGGATTTTAGTTTTGATTTGTCTATGAACAAAGGTGCTCCTAAGTAAGAATCTTTTAAATTGATTTTTTTTAGTAGCCTAGTCATCATTCTCTGATGCCTTGGATGAATCTTTCGACTAAAGAATAAGCCAGATTTATTGAAGTTTATTAGTTAGCCAGATGCCTTACTGAACTGTTCAATTATATTCAAGAGATTTGTGCATCACATCATATTAGCTTTAGTAAACAACAAACAATCGTCTGCAAAGAATAAGTGAGACACGGGAATGCTTTGTCTAGAGATTTTAATGCCCTGGATCTGCTTAGTTTGCTCTTTTGCTAATAACAACCTAGAGAAAACTTCCATACATATAATAAAAAGGTAAGGAGATAGTGGATCTTTTTTGCTTAGCCCTTTAGAAGGATGAAAGAATTCCCCAGGTGAGCCATTTAGCAGTACTGCAATTGATGCAGTTGATACACATTGTGAAATTAATGTGCACCAGTCATTAATAAATTGAAAAGCCTGAAGTGTGTGCAATAAAAAATCCCAACTGAACCTGTCAAAAGCTTTTGACATATCAATCTTTACTCTCATCCCTCCTGATTTTGTTTTCATTTTTTTTTAAAGAATGGATTAACACATGTGCCACAACAATATTGTCTCATATCTGCCTAGAGGATAGGAAATCAGATTGGAATAGTGAAATCATTTTTTCCAGTTTAGTTTTTAGCATATTGGCTAAGAGTCTTGATAGAATTTTTAGGGTGAGTTGCTTAGTCCAATTGGTCTAAAGTCATAAAGGCTTTTGGGATTTTTTATTTTTGGGATAAGAAAAAGAAAGTTTTGATTAGTTTGGGGTTTAGAGTTTTAGTGATGAAAAAATCTTGTATAATCTTAACTATCTGTTCACCTGCTAACTCCCAATTATGTTTGAAAAAACTAATTGGGAATCCATCTGGTCCTGATGATTTGTTTGATTTCATTTGTTTTACTACCTCCCATACCTCATTTTATGTAGGGATTTCCATTACAGACTTATTTTCTTGATAAGAGATACCTTTTGGTATAAGGTCCATTAGTTCTTGATCAAAGAAAATGGTAGAGACAGTAAAGAGGTTTGAAAAGTGAGATTTTAGTTCTTCAGCAATTTGTTGTTTGTTAAAAGTTACTTCCCCATGCTGGGTTGTAATACAGTTTATTCTATTTCTTTTCCTTCTTTTAAGAGTTTTAGTATGAAAGAATTTTGTGTTTTTTCTCTTAGTTTGATAGTGTTATCCCCACGTAATTGTTTCACAATTTCTTCTTGTATGTCGTATAGAATTTCGAGTTCTTTTAAATTGTTGTTTATATGAGTTTGTTTGTTATCGTAGTGTTTTGAATTGTTTAGGCATCCCAATTTTTTAAGAGTTTGTTTTATTTTTTTGTGAGGTGCACCAAAGACTTGTTTTTTTCCAAACAAGCAATTTTTCTCCTATGTAAATTAGATTTGACAATACTACCTCAGAAACATTTTCCAAAGAAGTATTTCAGTTAAGATTTATTATCTCCATACAAGATTTATCTTTGAACCATGTGTCAAAGAATTTAAAAAATTGTTCAATGACTGTGGTATTTACCAAGTCCAACCTCAAAGGGCAACGGTCTGACTCTATGTGAGTTAAGTGTTTTATTTTTGCATTGGATATTGGATTTTCCAATCAATATCGGCAAAAGCTTTATTCAATCTCTCTTGAGGTTTCCATGAATATTTACATTTAATAGGTATAAAACATACTCTCTCGTAATCTAATGAAGTTTCCATGAATATTAACATCGACAACAATACTTTGATTTTCCAATATTAGAAGTTGATCAAAAGCTTTGATGAACTTTATAAACACTTATACAATGCTGTTCCTGGTCAGGAGCTTTAGTTAATATCAACCGACCATTAGCAAGGAAGATGTGTGATAGGAGGTGCATCTTAAATGACTTCCGTACCAAAGAGTAGGTCCATTTTTATAACTTCTTTCCAGTATGGTTTATGGTGTGTGCCTACAATAGATCACGCTGTGTTTTTCCATAAGCTTTACCTTATCAAAAAGCTTTACAGGGTCTGACGAGTCATCCTTCTGTTCGTAGCAATATGAAGGGTCTGACGAGTCAAGAGTTCCCGTGATATTATAGGATGTCGCATCTCAATGATGGACAGAGACAGGTAAGTAGAGAAGAGCTTATGGAAAAGATTCTTCTGTCTCTTAGCACGCAGTTGGATAAACTGTTTAAACACCGTAAATTGGGTTCACCGTTCACGCACAACATTAAAAAAAAAAACCTGATTTAGGAGCTTCTTAATTTATAGAGGGCTCCTCATATAAGACGAAATAAAGACATCTGAAGTAAAATTCAAAAACCCCTTATCCATAATATTTTTATAATGGCTAATCTACCCCTGATTAGTTTGTATTAGTAAAAGTAATTAGCTAATAGATTAGGTTAAACATAATTAATCTTAAATAATCTTATAATTAATGAAATCAAATCAAAAAAAATTTCTTTTTGGTTTGGTGGGAAGAAAAATTAGAAGAAATGTAAGATAATTTTGTAGGATTTTTTAAAAACCCTAGATTTTGATTCAATCAACCAGAGTAGTGAGGTATACCTCTAACTTAAATTCTTGGTCTTTTAATGGCTCAAATTTGATGAAATTACGTTATAAAAGATGAGTTTTTTTTTATTCAGAGAATTTTACGGTTGGGTTTTCATGTCGAACCCAACCGTAAACACCATTTACGGTTGGGTGTTCTTCCCAACCCAACCGTAATCGCTTGTTCAGGGATGAACTACAAATTTTAACAGTTTTACGGTTGGGTTTTCGCACCGGACCTAACCGTAACAAACAATTATGGTTAGGTGTTCATCATATCACCCATTTAACCGTAACTAACAATCACTAGTAAATATTTTACGGTTGGGTTTTAGCATTGGACCCAACCGTAACTAATCTTCTAACCCAACCGTAAAATTAGATGAATAGATTTAAAGATTTTTTTCATTTCTATTTGTAGAGAATTGAAAGACGAATCCAACCCAAAAAAAATGAGGTCAATCGGACATCGTATGAGGGAGTTATGATCAAAACGGTGAAATACAAAAAAAATTCCAAGAAGAATTACGGTTGGGTTTGACCCAATAAACCCAAACGTAAATCTGACACAAAAATGAAGCCCAAAATCCCCAGATTTTCAGTTGGGTTTATTGGGTCAAACCCAACCGTAATTCTTCTTGGAATTTTT
>JAJJMC010023397.1:2321272-2392955 GCA_023531435.1 Papaver californicum
ATTTCTATCTTGTAGAGAATTGAAAGACGAATCTAACCCAAAAAAATGAGGTCAATTGGACATCGTATGAGGGAGTTATGATCAAAACGGTGAAATACAAAAAAAATTCCAAGAAGAATTACGGTTGGGTTTGACCCAATAAACCCAAACGTAAATCTGACACAAAAATGAAGCCCAAAATCCCCAGATTTTCAGTTGGGTTTATTGGGTCAAACCCAACCGTAATTCTTCTTGGAATTTTTTTTGTATTTCACCGTTTTGATCATAACTCCCTCATACGATGTCCAATTGACCTCATTTTTTTGGGTTAGATTCGTCTTTCAATTCTCTACAAGATAGAAATGAAAAAATCTTCCAATCTATTCATCTAATTTTATGGTTGGGTTTGAAGATTTGTTACGGTTGGGTTCAGAATCGAACCCAACCGTAAAATGTCATCTTCTTCTCCTACCTTTAAATTTACGGTTGGGTTTATTTAATAACCCAACCATAAAATGAAGAACAAACCAGTTACGGTTGGGTTTCCCAATCGAACCCAACCGTAAATTTTTCTGTAACTCAAGTTCTTCATCAGTTTGTTTAGTTTTATTCGGATTGTCATCACTACTACCTTCTACACCTTTAGTAGGATTCTTCATCACGAAATTTAGAGTTTAATCGACGACGAAATTTTAATTCGATGGAAAAACTCGGTTAAAATGGAGAAGGAGGAGTTATGAAGGAAGAGGGAAAGGTTTTAAATTGAAATGAAATTTTGTAAGGTTTTATTTTGTTTAGGTTTTAATTGATTGAAAGGTAAGATGGACATTTAACATAGCCCCTAGGACACCCCTTAACACATTTTCGGGTCACCCTGCCTCACATTGGAGCCCTCTACAAATGTGGAAGCCCCTGAATCAGGTTTCTAAAAAAACACTCGACTGATCACCCTAGGGGTCTAGAGACATTTTCAAATAGGAGATTTTCTACATAACATTAAAAACATTTGAGAGACTAATTCGATTCCTTACCAAACAAGCTGCTGCTGACAGGATAATCTCATGCTTCTAACAAAAAAAACAATCATATTTGCAATTACATTGGTGCAAGTGCAAGTGCAAGTGCAAGTGCAAGTGCAAGTGCAAGAGAGCTGTTAGTGTTATATCTAAGTGATTCCATGTCATTTTCGTTGCTAGTTTTTATCTCACAATGTTATCGCAAATAACATCCATTAATATTTAGTTTAAATTTCGGAACACCCAAGTAAGATGGAACAAATCCATAACATATAGACAAACTAACCAACCAGACAAACAGTAATGTCGCCTAAGCTTTCACACCCCACAGTTGAGAGAGAAGAGAGGTAGAGAAAGAGGCATGGAAAAGAAGGTAGTAAACAAAAACCTTATGAACAGATCACCCGCCTCCACTTGCTAATATTGCACTTGGGCAACTATGCACACTGATTTTCTATATTAAATTGCCAACATGGAGAAATATCAACTTTTTCCCTTCTAACCTTGCACTGAATCAGTTTTCGCTTGCCCGTGGTGGAACTTTACCACAATGCAAGTGATGTTGTCGGCACTGCCACGAGAAAAAGCAGTCTCCGCCAACTTTAGAGCTGCAGCCTCAGGTTCTTCTTCTGTTCGTGCTAGAGAAACAGCATCCTAACATGTATAACAAGAACATTCAGTTACCTCAAGAGTAAATATATCAGTTCTACTTACTTTCATCTCCTATACATATGTATGTTTTGGGGTCGTTTTGCTTCAACCAAACTAGAGGTGGCCAAAAAAGACTGTTAGACTTTCATGATCTTTTTCATAGCAACGCTAGTTTACCTTTTACCTCCACTTTTCTTTTAAGAACGACAACCATAACTCCATGCAACTTTTGAGTGGATGTATAAATTGGAATCCTTGTATTTGGGATAATACGGATAACACGAAAAGGACGCAATTACAGTGACCTAGCAACAACAAAACATTAAAAAGAAAAGACAGGAAAGTAGCAGCTAACCTCATTTGGTACCACATCCCAAAGTCCGTCACTAGCCAGTACAAGGAGTTCAAATTCATCATCGATCTCTTGCTCCTGATAACAAAATATAGCAAAGTGTGAACTTCTGTGCTACTTGCTTCCAAGAAATCTACTCCAACTAGTATTCATACAAGCACTATTTTACCAAATCATGTAAATTAAGGACCCTTAGTATCGCCCCGGCTACTGATAATGTACAGAAATCCAACTCTCCAAGTTTAGGTGATGCACATAATGAATAAGATAAAAAGGCCATGTTACACAAAAAGAAAGGGCAAGTTTTGTAAGTAACTCATTTCAGTAAATGAGCTTACTTAGTACCTGGCATATCCTTGCTTGCAAGACAACACTAAGGTTTCAGACAACTCCGACATTTAATTTCTATACCAAGCATAACTGATACAAAATGGTTACGACTCGATAGGCTTGAGGCCTCCACGTACCTGGATCTCAGGCTCCGCCACAACAAATTGCTTAAGCAAACGATTGCCAAAAGCACGGGACATTGCCAACACGCCTCCTACCCTCCAAGTACCTGAACTACCACAGTTGAAGATCCCAAATAAATCTATTAGCTTGAGGGATACCTAAGGGTCTATAATATTTTATGCGCATTACTCAAGGAACCTTTCAAACAAAATAACTACATATTGCGTCAATGTACTACACTTGCCTGCCCACATAACCACTCCTCCAGCGTTCTCAATTCTCTTCCGCTCATCACTTCGATTTGGCTTATGATCTTCTGAAAGAGCTACGGCTGTGAATGCAACGAGATATGTAGAGTTTCAGTTCCAAAAAATATCAGTTCTTTATTAATATTTTGGCAGATTCCAGCAACCACAAACTATTTCAGAGTTGTCATCGAGACCGTTAACGAAAGAGCAAAAATCCCACATGTTTGGAATACTACATAAAGGGAAAATAATTGATGGTAACATAAGCTAGAAACAAAATTATTGAAATAGAAGGCGGCCTTTAGAGAAATGAACATGTATGCAAGTACGGGATACACTGAACTGTGACATTCATTTAAAAAAAAAAAAACCATAACCTGTGGGTACACACAGTTGTATTCTCTCTCTTTTTGGTCCGGTCATAATCTTTTTACAGGTAGAAGGCAACATATCTTTCACATCAAATCAGGGTTGTGTGTACGACTGCATGCATGCATTCTTACACACGTTACTTTGAATCCAAAAATAGAAAACCAAAAGAGAACTAGTCTTGGCACTTGTGCCTCTCCTACAATTCATTAAATTTGAATTTAAAATGTAAAAATAGGTGCTGCTAGATATTAGCAATCCATGAATGAAGTACTATTCATAAGAAGTTGCCATTGCCATGAAGAATGAGGAGGGAATGGATAGTAGTGTGTGAAACCTAAAACAATGGAATGATGTGGTCTGCGCATGTGAACCTATCTCCAAACAATGTTATTTTCAATCGAAAAACTATTCAAGACTAAATAGTAATCACTCAGAAGCATGGACAAACTGCAAAGATAAAACAACAACGCTACCTTTGCCAGCCTTTGATATTACTGCTCGGGAGTCTCCGACGTTTGCTACATACAGACGAGTACCGACTAAAACTGCTGCTGAGGCAGTTGAACCATCGTCACGATACGTATTGCTTTCAGAATCCAAGAAATCCATATCAGTTCTTTGATATGTTTCACCTGCAGTTTGCACAAATGTTTAGAAAAAATGCAAACAAATGAATATTGACGACAAGAAAGCCTAGTGCAGGACCCACACTGTACATGAGCAAAACAGAACAATTGTGTATCAATGATACCGTACAAGTATTGGTACGGGTATTGTTACAGGTTCTTTGACATGTCCGAAGAATAAACTAGGAAACATGGACACAGCATCCACTAAGTTAACTGTATATATTATAACTATGCATGAGTTATATTTTGATCAAAAGGCACCATCTATATTTTGAAGAGAAGAATACCTATGTGTCTTCTTCTTCTCTTTCACACTTTCTTCTCTATTATTTCATGCTTTACAAAACTAAGTGGCAAAAATGTTAAACTCTTAACGGCTACCAACCTGCCGTTCCCGGTCCAGTTTATCATAAAGCATGTACCAACTTCATCACAAACTATAGAGGTATTTGAAAATTTGATAGCAGGCATTGCATACATTTTATCACGGTAAAAAATGCAACATACTTATTGCCAGTTTGGTGTCCTTCATAAACTGGGGGTGCTTCACAATGTTCTCGAATAAGTGTTCCCTTAAAAACTCTGAGGCACGTGAACCACCATGACCTGTCACGACGTCGTATAATAATTATAATAAATAAACACTAAAAAAGTTGAACCGGAAGCTACTAAAATACAAGCAGAGTGGATTTTATATGGTTGCTATCCTATGACTGGGGATACTTGGACAGCTTCGTGACATGCAGAGCTTGAGATCTCGTAATGCCTAGCTCTAAGACCAATGTGGGAACCTCTAGGTAGACCATTACTGATCATCCAACCACGAGATACAAAAATTTGTAGACTGCTTATCACATGTCTTTTCACCGTGGCAAAAAAAAAAAAGATTTGGTGTTATATAAAGTAGACAGTTATGTTCATGCGAGGCTGGTCTACGTGATCTCCTAAGTCCTAACTGACACCAATAAATGATGGTTACCCGAACCAATATCCCAAAATTTCATTAACTAACACTACCATATTTATCAATTAGCACGGATATCAAAGATGGGATTGTGATCTAACCGTCAAATATTCCAAAAAGACAGACTGGTTTTCCATCAATAGTGGAAATCTTAACGTCAAAGCAGTCTTCCATGCTTGCCCTCTTTCCCCTAAAACTCGAATAGCCACAGCTCAGTCTTCCATCTTCACTGTCCACCAAACAAAAGTTCAACTTTATATAAAGTTAGCAAAGGCTTCGATATGAAAAATTGTATCAACTTCACCACACGGCTCACAGAATGGAATAGAATAGATGTCTCGGGCACACATAATACACCCTTAACCGTTAAAAAATTATCACATGCAATCAGATGCAGATGTAGGCATAACCAGTTACTTTAAACCTGCTATAAAACAAAATAGACTCTCGAGCTAATGTTTCACTGTGTTACATGCTTGCTCTCTACCCATAAACCTCGAATAGCCACAGCTCAGCCTTCCATCTTCAGTGTCCCCTAAAATTTGAGCTGATGTTTATTCAGGCTAATATTAACGCCTAAGCGGTAGCAAAGATGAACCACTTTAGTTACAATCCATCAAAGGTAAAATACTATTTGTTCTCAGATATCATAGCAGTTCTCTTGTCATTGCGGACTCAATTATCTAAATTGTGCCTACTGCCAGATTAACATCCAAATCTGAACTGGGAAACTGATCTTATTTCATCCTGCATTTATAATATCTGATAAAATCCAAAATACAACAACTACTGTAAGCAATGACTCCAGCTTTGTCACTCAAAAATGATAGTGGAACCCATGAGTTCAATCTGTGCCCAATTATTTGCACAACGTGTCTGAAACTGGAACGAAGTTTATTTTTAACAGCACATCATGATTCTAACTTTGCATGTTGACTAAGTGTATTCAGGTATTCTAATGAATCTTTGATACATAAAGAAAAATCTATTTGATGAAATCACCATGAAGAAAAATAAAAAAAATGTTATACCTTTTCCATCCACCAGTGACATAACCACCTTCACTAACATTTTCTTTTCTAGGCAATACCTTAACACCGGATCCCGGTTGCGTAGAATTACTATTATCCACCATCATATTCATAAAAGATCTAAATTTTCGATTCAATTGATAAGAAGGGGAAGAAAAAGTTGGAAACTTTTCATTCAACCCTTTGCCAAAATCCTTGAAATGTATAGTCCCTTGTTTACCAATTTTCTCTATATAACCAGCTCGAATTATTAAATTCCGTAAACTAGCTTTGCATAACATCTAAAAACCTTCTTCTGGTTTCAAAATAACAAAACTGCACATGACAATTAAAATTAAAATTAAAATTAGATTTTAAAGAATATGCAAAATGAACAGAAATAAGAAAAAGAAAATAAAAAACGCACCTAATTTGCATATGATCCTGGTTTTAAGAAGTAGATCCATTAAAATCTTCAATATGAATATTCATTTATTGATATATATTTTTCAGTAGCAGATCTCATCAGCATAGAAGAATTTTATTAGCAACAAAGAAGATGAAGGAATTAGTTATGAAATGATTATATGAAAATCTTGTCAGAATGACAGAGAAAGGGAAAGAAAGAGAGAGGGAGATTTGATGAGAAGAGTTAAAAACGGGGTTTGTTAGATCCATCTTAAATTCCCTTCACTACTACTATAATTAAAAGGGGAGGATATATTGGGAATAAAAAATAAAAGATTTTTTAAGATAGAGAGAGACTCTCTCTGTTATGAAATAGTGAAGGGTGTTATGAGGGCATCACCGTGGGACGAGTATCCCAAAAGATCAAAGACTAAATTTTTTAGTCTTTGGTCTGATCAAAGAACATCGGTATATGGTCGGGTGGTGCTCTAAAATAACGCCTGGTGTTGGGCGGTGTCCTAGCGTATCGCTTGTTGAGACGGGCGTGATCCTAGCATAACGCTTGCGCGAGGCGGTCTCCTAGGTGAACGCTCGATGTGGGGTGGAAACGTAAGATAACGCCTGATAGTGGACGGTCTCCTAGGACCACGCCCAAGAGACGGGCGAAACACTAGACAATCGCCTGATGGGGCGGTGTCCTAGCATCACGCCTGGTCGAGTGTGACCTATGCGAATGGAGCGTGTGAGAAGAAAGGGACGGGCGGTGTCCTAGCGGCTCGCCTAGAATTCCAAACGGATTGATAGCGGCCCCCCCCATCAACCCTTCATTCTTCTTCAGCCGCAACACCAATTTTTTCTCATTTCTTCTCCTGAAGCTCCAACTTTAGAAACTCCGCCACCACACCAACACCACCAGCACTATTGCAGCACGCAGCCTGATTTTGTGAGAAACCCCTCGTTAATTTCGAAGGTAATAACCTTAATCTTTATTTTTAGAAGTGATATCCTTAATTTTTAATTTAAAGAATACATTTAATTTTGTTTAACATTGTATTTTGATTTTGATTATGAGAATTGAAGTTATAGTGTTTTAATTGAATTGAGTTTAGGGGTATTGTAGTTATTGTGTTTTAAAATTCAGATTAATTTATTTTTGGTATTTTAATTGAATTGAAGTTATAATTGATAATGAGAATTTTAGGGTTTAATTGAATAGAAGAAGTTGTTGAATTTAAGTAAAAATTAAAAAAGTATTTAGTTAATTTTAGTTGGGTTGTGGATAATTATTTGATTAATTGAATAATATTATTGTTTATAAAATATGAAAACTCTATTATGTTAATTTTTATTTAGCCGTAAAATTTACGCAGATTATGAAGATGAACGTAAATGATATGTATGTTGTTAGAAGATCGTGACGAATTGGTGGTGTGGATCGACTTATCAGGATTAAACCTGAAGGTGGTGGGGTTGTTGATCCACCTAGGGATGTTGATTTAGTGAATGAGGAAGTTCAACCACCAATCTTTATTGATTTGGTGAATGACGAAGTTCAACCACCAGTGGTTGATAACCGAATATATGTTATAAGGGATCGAACAGATGTGTTGGTCAGGACACTGACCCGTTTGCTTGAATCTGGGGAGTTGATGAGTATTGCAAAACAACGCGGAGTTCTACAAGTGCTTAAGGAGATAGCAGCCCTATCTTCTGAAGAGAATGAAAATCGCCCCAACTAAATGAATTTTCTACTTAGATGTTTTAATCTTGTTGTTTATGGTGTTGAACCTTATTAGTACTTTTATTACGAATATGATTCTGTTAATTTACCGTGAATACCTGCTTGTAGTTTGTGAACAACATATGCAGTTGCAAAGTTATTTTCTTTATTACCTAGTAATAACAGTATGACAATATCTTACTAGGTTCATACATATTCCAACAGTTGCTTACATATTTATTGAAACTTAACCTTCTTACATGTTTGACATAAGTAGTATATGTTCCAATAGATTCAGGTTTTTTAGAAGTGAGCATCTTCATCTTACCATCACAACATGGATCTGTGCATGGTAAGAGGTTGGTTCTGCAGTTATAAGCCATGTGATCAGCTTCCCCACATGAGTAGCAGTAAAATTGCTTCTTTTTTAACCACTTTTCATCATCTGGTAAAGTTGGTGGAATAGGTGGTGGAATACCTTGGCGTGAAGCTACATAAGCATCTAACCAGATGAAAACTCCACAGTAGTTGCACTTCACATAAGGTTGAAATCCAGTATTTCCTTTTTTTACTTTTCTAAGAAACAGGTACCCTTTGCAGTTGGTTAGTGTGCATTTTCTACCTTCCCAAGGACAATCTCTGGCAACATGACCAGCAGAAATACAAAGAAAACACTTGGTAATTGGTGATGCGTTTGAGCCCTCCATTATGTATGTTTTGTGTGAAATTTTTTCAAGAATTGTGTTGTTGAAGCAGAAGATGAGACTTTGCAGGTGATGGTGGTGGAATAGTATATGACAACGCTCATTTTATAACTGGAGTGCCAACGGTCATTTTCTTTGAAAAATGTCAAAATCAGACCGTTGGATCTGAATTAAGCTTAGATACTGTTAAAAATCATGTGAGTTTTTAAAAAACAAAAAACTGAAATTTAAAATAAAACTATGATACATTAAGATAACAATATATCGGTTAAAAATAAACTGAAAATAACTTAATTAGTTCATAAAAGTTGAAACTTAATATGACAATGCTAATAAGACTGCCCTTCACAAAGGTTTAAGGTATTCCAAGAATCCTTTATGGTTGGTTTAATGTTTTCTTCAAAATGTCTTCCTTTCTAAGTTCGATGTACTATCTTGATACCGGATCCATCCCGGAGACATCCATCATCCTTATACGAAACTCCTCGTCTGCTTCTTTCCTAGCTTGTTTTGCCGCAAACTTTGCCGAAGACTCAGCTAGTTTTGCTGCAAACTCGGCTTCTCTCTGCGCCATCTTCATTTTTGTTTGTTCTGTATATTTGGTGTTGAAGTTTTGTTGTTCTTTAATAATAGTTTCCATCATTTCATGTTGGCCACTACATTTTGCTTTCCCTTTTGTCTTCTGTCGTTTCGCCTCTTTTTTTCCCATTTGACGGATATATGTGTTAGGGATATCTTTTATGTCTTCATAGCCACTGGAATTGTCTAGGCTTATTTCTTGTGTTTCTCGGTTTTCCTCACCGCTTTCGTAATCTGACTCAGCTTGTGATGAATCGAAAACAGTTGTCGATCGTCGGGAATATTTTATATTATCTAACATAATTGTGTAGCACTCGTCATTCTTAAAAATTTTCCCAGAATTAGCTTCCTTGAAAAGCCTCCTTACTTCTGCAATCTATTTTTTTAATTCAATTTAGTGGAGGATATACAATTCAAAACAGTAATGTAATCGTCAAAATTAAATGAGTAGTTACCTTGTTTTCGGGGCCCCATCATGGTGTTCAGGTTCCACTTCCGCCTCTTTTGCAGAGAAAAGTGCCACATCTTTACTTATTCTCTGAAATCGTTTCTGAAGGGAGGTCCAACTGCGTTGTGGCATCAAAGGTATGGCTTCTTTCATCTGATATAATATGCGAGACCATAATCTTTCTTCTAATTGATCGGTACCAATACTACAATCTTGAGATATTGACAAATGAATTATACACATCGTTACATCTTCAAATGTAGTAAACTTTAGACCTTGTGGTCTTGGTGGTGGCATAATTCTAATCGATTCGGATAGTAATTAAATGAAAAAGAACTTAATTATTTTTGAATACTAACTAGATACCAATGAGTGAGTTTAGTAAAATGAAATTGGATTAGTATTCCATATATAGTGTCATAATATAGCCGTTGTCGTTGCAACGGTAAACTCAATTTTAACATCTCAACCGTAAACTCAACGGTAACAATATAGCAGGTGTTACTCTAGAGTAACGCCCACAATGGGGCGGGCTTCTAGCGACACACCATATCAGTTTAAATTCCAAGCGGAGTTCTAGGAGTCCGCCTGGTGTTGGGCGTAGCTTCAAGGCACCGTTTCGTCCAAGCGGAATTCTAGGAGGCCGCCTGGTGGGCGTGATCCTAGATGCACGCTTCATCAGGCGTTATCTTAGGATTACACTTCGTCAGGCGGAGATTTTGAATACCGCCCGTGTTTTCAAGCGGTACGCTAAGAGAACGCCTACCATCAAACATTATACTAGACAACCGCTTACCATCAGGCGGACACCTAAGACACCGCTCGACTAAACCAAGTTTAGTCCAGAAAAAAGACTAAATGTAGTCTGCTACAGTGAAAAATATGGACTAAACCCCATATTTAGTTGCGCCGCTGCGCCTCACTTTTCCGGACCAAAGACTCTATTTGATCTTTACTCCGTGTTTTGATTGTCCCATTGTGGACGCTCTAAGACCCTAAATATATACTTATATCAGTAGGGAGAGGAGCTTCGTTTGTCTGTCTGTCTGTCTTCTCTTATATTTTTCGCACAAGTAGAAGAAGTAGTAGTATTGTTCAAGGAAACAGGGGGGAAGAAACTACCTGGCACGATACAGTGAGGCCACACGTGGCTCCGTTCATGGATCCACTGCCACCCGAAATCTTAACTTGGAATCGGCCATACCTTGGATCCTGAATCTACCTGCAAGTTTCTTTATCACATCATATTCTCCGCAAAGGAAACTTATGATTCGGTTCCGGGTCCTAAAATTAGAACCACGAATAATGTGTACCCGATAGTTGTTTATGTTTTGGTGTTTTTAAGTTAAAAAATAGGCAATTCGTGCTACACATTGGAGCTGATGAAAATTATTGATTTGGTGTGGTGGGGCTTTTCCCCACCCTATCGGCCAAATACTTTTGAACATTTAAAAAAAATTCTTGATTAATATGATTAATTGAGCAAACCTCAATCAAAACAAACAAAAGATGTTCAAGAATGTATTATAAAAAGACTAAAACCTCGATTGTGCTCTTTCGATTCTTCATCTTCATCACCTGCAACACAAAAAAAAATCCCAAAAATAAGTGATAGCAAGGCAGAAAAAAATATGAAAATAAAGGAAGAAACAGTAAAGAAAAGAAGAGCGAGGAGACAATATAGAAAATAGGGTTAGAAAAAAAAAATTCGTTGGGTAATCACCAGACTCACCACCCAAGAATTTTTGTGGGCAACAAAAAACATTAAGAAAAAGGACAAAGATATCTTATTTTCGATTGGTTTAAATTCCCTCTAATGGTGTTCTATGGGATTAAATTATCCATGAAAAGGGATATAGATCCAAATTTTGTCTCATAATTTCCTATTATTAAATTCTATTATCAAACGTCAATCCTATTAATAGGTCTTGAGAGAAAAAATTAGGTAGAAAATCTCGATAGATATTGGATAGGAAATATAGCAACAGGGGTAAGAAATTTCTTTCATCGATAAACACTGAAAAAAATTAAAAAATTCTATTAATAAGTTTTGAGTGAAAAATTTCGGTCATATTTGGTTTTTCCTAAATTGATTTAGGAATTCTAGATTTATTTCGGAAAGTAAATATACACGTATAAAATAGGGTAAATGTATTCGACGTTCCAGATTTTCTAATAAATAAGGTAAATATATTCTTGTAATATAAATATACATGGAAAAATAAGTGTTAAAGATTCGATCTAAATATTTATATTTTTTAAAATGATTCTTTGATTTGTTAGCGAAAATATGTAGAAAGCATAAACGTGTATAATAAAAACTAAATGTTTATTAAGAAAAATCTAGTTGTGTGCATGTGCGTTGCACGGGCTCAGATTGGTTGATCCTATATTACTAAACCTATTCATATTCAAGTAGTGCGCCCATACATGCACATGCCTTGAGATGTGAGCAAAACTCATTGGAAGATATCAAAACCGATTTTTTATATGGACGTAGTTTATTTTATGCGGACTTGTGTTATTCTTGTATATTTTTAAAGTTCCTCTGTAATGTGTTATTATCTCCGAACTTAATAGCTCGTATGTGTTGTTATTGCTTTAGTTACCTTATTTATTAAATTGCAAAACTTTAATAACTACTGCCCAACACAACCATAATTTTAGATGGACACAAATCCAAAAACATATAATATGATATATCTAACTATAGAAATCTAAACTCCTTCAAACTAGAACTAATCAATAGCAACAATACAAACCATATACGTAAGAATCATCAAACTGCCAAACAACAATAACAATAATTATTTCTATTTATAATACCATTATTGTTATCACCAACACAACAAAAGATTCCTCAACACCACCGACCAATGTTTTATATCACCAGCAGATAAAAAACGTATATGAAAGCAAACGAACCCGTATTTTCATTCTTGTTGTATATATATACAATTATACTGCTACAAACCTGCAATCATAATAAGTTTTATCCTTGCATAAAAATCATTGATACAATATCTGTTCCTACTTCCTAACGTATGGAGAATCATTGATATAATACCAGATTCCATCTTCTCATAGACCCCATTGTCAACTGGGAGGAAGTTGTTTCTACCTGTATGATAGGATTCTGAGAAACCTATTTATAATAACCGCAATCTCACAACGTCAACAATGTAGAAGCGACAAATAGGGTCGAACCCACAGGGAGCGGAGACAATACTGCAACCAATAACTCTAATTGACTAATTAAAAATGATGTTTTTGTATTTTTAGTATTGAAAATAAAATAATAAAATTAAATTAAACTAATAAAGTAAATACACTGGGAGAATCGGTAACCAGGGTTTTTAGTATCGATCATTATTTTTATTCAATTACTGAAATGAAAAATAACTCCTGATTATTTATCTATTGTTCGTTCTATCGACATCACCTATTATATGTGTTAGAGTCGCAAATATCATTGAGACACCCTAAGCATGGCACATCAAAAGGCTAAACCCAAGCATGCACCATCAAATTGCGTTAACGAGAAAATTATATAAAACTAACTATATGCTCACAAATAATACCTAGCTATTCTAAGCATACTCTATCAAAGGATTTAACCTAGCATGAAATATCAAATAAGTAGACAAATATATTATGATCATATTAATTAGGAACAAAAGTTGTTGTATCGTACAGAACCGGTAAAGCAACAACTAATATTTCTTTTTGATCAATAAACAATATCAAGAATTAATCTATTTAAATCATAATAGTCTTTTACGAATTTTTTTAATTTAATTAGTCTAATACTCAAAGTGGTTTCAACCATAAAACCCTAGTTACAAAACTTAGCAAGACATAGAGATGGGTTTCTTAAAACCCAAAAAATAAATAACAAGAGAAATAAAAATTAAATCGTTGAAACCGTCGTCACCCGACAATGGATCTCTTCTTCCTCTCTTGTTTCTGGTCTAGAGAAACTCTCCACTCAGTCGTAAACCAAGAAAAATCCCTCCGTCAGAACACCGCCGAACAGAACCTAAAATAAAAGTCCCATTCGTTTCTTTTCTCTCACCCTTTTATACCTTTCTTAATCGGCCACGTCACCTACCTTATCCTTTCACGGATAACAAAAACCAAAGCTCCTTCAACTTCCTTTTAAAAACCAAGCCTAACTCCACTTCTTTTGCTTTTCCATTCCACCTGCTTCCTTCTATCTCACCTTACACCACGTCCAGCCAACACCAAAAAGGACCCACTTTCTTCTTTTGTTTTTGAACTTAACAATCTCATGTGTTGTAGCCTGTACACGTCTAGAACTTCACTCTTCTTTTACACCTCAAACAGAAACTCAAAGTCCCCACTTTCTCTTCGTATGATCCTTAAATGACCCATCAGCTAACTCCCTCAATCTGATACGGTTTGGATATTAATGTGAGCCACCATTCTGCTATACTACATGTACCCTTGGTATATTCATCCAAAAAGGATCTACGAAGTGCTTAAAAGGAACATGGAATTGAAGTCTACCAATGGAAAAGGGCTAAATACAAAATTCAACTCATTCAAATCCATTATTTCTTAGTTCCATTTGAATATAACGAGAATACAAAGTGAATGTTGAAAGAATGAGGTCATTCCGATATTGGACGAAGAAGTTATGGAAAAACAGTTAAGATGAAGAATATTTCACTTTAAGCCTAACAGTCGGCATTGCTCATAAGCAACACAGATGTGCCGACTATGACACGAAATTATGCAGAGAATTGTACATACAGCCGGCATTGCTCATGAGCAGCACATTTATGCCGACTGTAGAAAGATTTCTGGAAGAAAATAACACTAACCGTCGTCACTGCTCATTAGCAGCACATCGATGCCAATTGTAGAGGATTTAGAGGCAAAAAGTTAAACCAACTGTCGGCACTGTTGGTGGGGAAATATCTATGACGACTGTGGGAAGCCCAAGAGGTCCCTTTTGACGCGTTTTGACTTCTAACTCAAGAAAACTTAGTCCTAGAAGGATTCTAAACCCTATAAGGAGAGGATACTTGAGGACCAAACACTGAAGGCTATAAAAGGATACATCTGAGGCTCAAACAACACACATCCCATCACATATTCTATATTCTACATCAAAAACCTAGGGTTTACCCCTTTAGGGGGAAACCATTCTTCTTTGTAATATGTGTAGCTAAACCTTTTGTTGATTAAGGATGAATTCCATGTTCTAAGCGTGAAGCTTTATTAGTTATACAAGTTTATTTGGAGTTCTAATCATTATCATTTATTTTCACTAAACCTAGGGTTTATAATTAGTTTCTAGATTGTTCAAGTGTACAATTGGATTAATTTATTGATCAATTTGATGCTGGTATTGAGTTATGAGATAAGTAATCGTCCGTCGACTCGTACACAAGTAGAAATCGTGAGACCTTGCTGAGGGATTATGTGGAGCAAATGCGAGTGAAGACAACATCAACAAGTGGACCTTGATCTAAAAGTTTAACTACTGGGATCAACCTAAATTCACAAAGCTTAAAGCATTTGATTGTGTTAAACCTTGAGTGATATACTACTTGGTGGTTCAGTTGAATAGAATCTGGTAGTCGAGAAATTCCGTATCCAGTAATAGAAGGAGTTTTGGGGATAACACTAATCTAGCTGCTATTCTATGGTTGGTGATGCATGATTCTAACGAAAGATAGATAAGTATACTGATTCGGTCAATGTTTAGTAACGGCGAAGAACTCCCTAATCATCTCTTTATTCTTATTATCTTTTTATTGTTCTTTTAATTACTTTAATCAAACCAACCCCCCCTTTTTAGTATTTATTCTAGTTTTTCTAAACTAATCAGCTCTCTATGGGAACGATCCTTACTATTGCTATATTATTAGTTAATTAGTAAGAAATATCTTGAGTAATTTGTTACACTCACGAAAAGAATCAAATTTTGGCGCCGCTTCCGGGGAGCAGTTGCTAATTTATTTGTTATTTGTTTTAGCTTGTTTTAGTAGTTTAGAATATTTTTACGTTTTTCTTTTGTGTTTTTCAGGTTTTTAGGTTTTTGTGGTGTTAACAACTCGTTGAAGGTGTTCAACTCTCATCAAAAGCGGGAGGTAAATTTTGAAAACAAGTTGTAAGTATCACTTTTATTTTTGTTTTAGTTTTTAGTTAGATTTTTCTTTTTCTTGTGAGTCTTCATGTTTCCTTACGGAAATAACATGTACGGTGCACAAGATCAATCATATAATAGCGGTGATCAATATGGTTTTCAATCTTAATCTTATGACAACTACCAACCATATCATGGGAAAACCAAAACCAATCTTTTGGCTATAGTCAGTATCCTACGGAACCTTACGAATATTCTCATATATGCCAACAACCTTATGACGGGTATGTAAGGGAGAAATCACGAGGATGGAAGGATAGTTATACTTCTGATCATTTTTTTCTAGTAATGTGCAGATATCAGAGAATTTGGAACTCAAAACTTATGATACTAAATCAATACCTACTCCTCTTTATCATGCCTTTCCTTCACTAATTCCAAAAGAAAAGATATGGTCAAAACGTATCAATATCAGAACATTTTCTGAGCAATATGATCAGTTAGAAAAAGCTGGAGCATCAGATGAGACTCTTGAAGAAATTAGGAAGTTCATACAAATGGAAATCCAACATTGTTGCGATATTGAAGATTATGAGGTTGACCCTGATTCCGAAGATGAGCAACCTTTGGAAAGTTCTTGCAACAATGATGAAGTTATTCAAACTCCGGATCTTAACAATGATCACTTGCCTATTCAAAAGGAGGAGATTGGATAAGATATATCTATAGTCATATATTGTTTATACTCAAATGAAGATATTAGAAACTGCACCAATAAAATAAAATTTCTAGGAGAGGACTCTGATTCCGATGACGAGAGCAATGAAGAGATGGAGATTGAGAAAGAAACCAAATTGATTATTATTGTGGAAGACCCAATTAAGGTTGCCAAGGATAATAACGATGTTAAGATTTCAGTTAAAGCGAATATTGATAAAGAATGACTTTCAAAAAGTTTGATAGAGGACCACGACATACATGAGGTAAATGATTCATTGCATACCCATGATGAGGATCACATGAAAGGTTTGTCTAATCCTTTCATTAATTCTATATCTTTTGATCCTCCTCCCCCAATCGAAGTAGTTCCCCAAAAGGTTATTAACCCGATTTTTAAGGAGCTACCTCACTTAGGGTTGGTTATTTGTGCTTCAAAAATTCTTAAAAATTAATTTTCTTTTAACTATCCACCATTAGATGTGTTTGATTCTAACATTGTGCAGGTTCACCGGAAGGAAACCATAAAAGTTCCCGTATTCTATGTTCTTATAACTTCCAAGTGTAAAAGACTAAGTGTGGGGGAGACTTCCACCAAATAATAGTTTCAATATTTATATCTTATGCTAACGTTTTTGTGAAGCTACAAATTATTATCTGGGTGGATCCCCAGATATTCAGATTGTTGGTTTACGGACGCTAACCAGAAGGTCAGGCTGAGGACGTTAAACTAAGCGCCGAATGGGAGGCAACCCACTGGTTTTGTAATTCTTTCCCTTCTATTTTAAGTTTTTATTAGTTTTTCATATCATATTAGGATTTCCAATCTTGATTTTACATTGGAGGAGTCAATTTACATTGAGGAAAATGTAAAGTTTAAGTGTGGGTGAGTGACTAAGCATATAGAGTTTTTAATCTTTACTTTTATAGGTAAAATCTTTGAACTTTTTGTACATATTTGCATGAAAACCTCCACCTTTAAGAGATTTTAGAGTCACTTTGCATACTTCTAGCTAAGTTTACATACGGATTTCTTACTGAAACAACTGAACTTAGAAGTATTATAAAACTATATTCAGAGTGCTTAGTTGTTGAGAGGCTAGAGCTGACAAAAATGGACAAACTGCAGGTAGAGAGTTTAGTATTAGAGAAATTGATCAATCGGTACCCATCAGTGAGGCACCAAACCTTCAATTGTCCGTTTAGAGTGTTTCATCTGCGCAAATTCCGGGTGGAATGATGAGCTACCCAACCTCGCACCAATTTCAGCACTACTCTTTGATCTCTTGAGTGTTATTTCTATCAATCATGAGGGTCTCATCAGAATTGCTAACTCTATCTTGTAGTCTGATTTGCAGTTGGCACCATTCTCTCTCTCTCTCGACAACAACAGGTCCGTAGAAACACATTATCATCAACAAGTGAAGCATCAAAAATTTAAAGGAAAGTTGAAGACAATCAAGGTTTACAAGCAACGGTACAAGAAAGAGCAAATTTCAGATTCAAGTAAAGCAACAAGATAATGAGCAGAATTATATATACATGTTGAAGACTTATGTACAAGATTGAAAGAAATCAAAAGATGAGAATTAGTGAAGTTCATGATATCAAGACAATACAAGTTGTGAAGAATCAAGTGGTAAAATACTTATCCCACGACCATAGTAGTTTCATTGTTCAATTTATTTTATTTTTAAGTTTGTATTTTATTTTGAAGTTCGAGGAAAAAATATCAAAAAAAAGTAAAAAAAAATATAGAAAAAAAAATCAGAAAAAAAAAAGAGACAAGAAAAATTTGTACTTTAGTTTGTATTCATTCTATAAGGCCGTGAGGAAGAAAAAATTTATAAAGAAGTTTCAAACAACAAGGAATTGAGGAAAAGAGTTACAATTGTCAAGGTTCTACGAAGTTCAAGAGTTCATCATCAACAGTTGAAGACCGAAGACGTTTCTATTGGATGCTGTGAGAGTGGTGTTAATTGTAGATCGGGTGAGAAGGTAAGTAAGTATTCCATCCTTACATAGTGGTTGATTTCCTTTCTTAGAGATTATCAGGAAAAAAAAATTATTTTTCGTCCCACATTTCTATGGGATAACATCTTCATATAATTCGGAAAGTTCCTTTTCCTTCCTACCATTCAACGTGTGCATGATTTCTATCTTCATTCCTGCCTGCACACATGTGAGAACCATAAAGTACGTCTTTTGAGTGTCAATTTCATAAAACCCTATTGGTGAGGCAGAAATATTTGGTCGCCCTCGAACCTGGATTCTTTTGTATGGTGGTTTTCTCCTAGCTCAAGAGTCAAGCATGAGAATAATAATTTTTGGAATTTCTAACTTATTATTATTAGTGTGTAGAAAATTTATGTTTTCATAGCTCTTTGGATGCATGTGCTCTGGAATGTTTGGAAGTTGGAAAGTAGGTTTTGTGGGTATACCTCTTGTAAACCCTCACGAGACTATAACTTGTCCACTAGGGACACCTAGGGGTTTAAATGCTTGTTATAAATGCTAAGTGTAACTGTATCCTCGACGAAATGGAGATTTTGTAGTTTAGTTTAGTTTAGATAGTAGTTTGCTCGAGGACTAGCAAAAGGTATGTGTCGGGGAATAAGATAAGTGAATAATTCTCATATTTCTAGTGTCAAATCCATACTTGTTTTACCTACAATTCTTGCATATTACTTTTTATTACTCTTGTTTTCTATTTTATGTCTTATATTAGGTGAATCATCCAAAAAGGAGTTACGAAATGCTTAAAAGCAACAAGGAATTGAAGTCTACCAATGGAAAAGGGCTAAATACAAAATTCAACTTATTCAAATCCATTATTTCTTAGTACCATTTGAAAATAACGAGAATACGAAGTGAACGGTGAAAGAATGAGGTCATTCCGATATTGGACGAAGAAGTTATGGACAAAACAGTCAAGATGAAAAATAGGTCACTTTCAGCCTAACAGTCGGCATTTCTCATAAGCAACACAGCTATGCCGACTGTGACACAAATTTGGGCAGAGAATTGTACCTACATTCGGCATTGCTCATTAGCAACACATTTATGCCGACTGTAGAAAGATTTGTGGCAAAAAAATAACATAACAGTCGGCATTGCTCATTAGAAACACATCTATGCCGACTGTAGAGGATTTATAGGAAAAAAGTTAGACTAACTGTCGGCATTGTTGGTGGGGAAATATCTATGCCGACTGTGGAAATCCCAAGTGGTCCTTTTTGACGCGTTTGACTTCTAAATCAAGCAAACTTACTCCCGGCAGGATTCTAAACCCTAGAAGGAGAGAATACTTGAGGGACAAACACTGAAGGCTATAAAAGGAGACATCTAAGGCTTAAACAATACACATCCCATCACATATTCTATATTCTACATCAAAAACCTAGGGTTTACCCCTTTAAGGGGAAACCATTCTTCTTTGTAATATGAGTAGCAAAATCTTTTGTTGATTAAAGATGAATTCAATGTTCTAAGCGTGAAGCTTTATTAGTAACACAAGTTTATTTGAAGTTTTAATAATTATCGTTTGTTTTCACTAAACCTAGGGTTTATGATTGGTTTCTAGATTGTTCAAGTGTACAATTGGATTAATCTATTGATCAATTTAATGCATGTATTGAGTTGTGGGATAAGTAATCGTCCATCGACTCGTACACAAGTAGAAATCGTGGGACCTTGCAAAGGGATTCTGTGAAGCAATTACGAGTAAAGACAACATCAGCAAGTGGACCTTGATCTAAGAGTTTTAACTGTTGGGATCAACCTAAATTCACAAAGTTTAAAGCATTTGATTGTGTTACTCCTTGAGTGATCTACTACTTGGTGGTTCAGTTGAATAGAATCTAGTAGTCGAGAACTTCCGTATCCAATGATAAAAGGAGTTTTGGGGATAGCATATTCTATGGTTGGTGATGCATGATTCTAACGAAAGATAGATAAGTATACTTATTCGTTCAATGTTTGGTAACGGCGAAGGACACTCTAATCATCTCTTTATTCTTATAATCTTTTTATTTTATTCTAATTAATTTAATCAAACCAACCCCCCTTTTTAATACTTATTCTAGTTTTGCTAAACTAAATAACATCTCAATTACACAGTTCTCTGTAGGAACGATCCTTACTATCGCTATATTACTAGTTAATTAGTGGGAAATATCTTGAATAATATTTTACACTCACGAAACGCATCACCTGTATAAACAGCTGGTGCACCAATACGATTATCATTTCCATCCCTTGACTTCCATGTCCGAACATCAAGACGTGATATTTAGTAGTTATGTCCACTTAATTTGCCAAGTTTTCTTTACAACTAGTATTTTACGGGTACAATCTATAAAAACATTAAAATTAGTACAAAAACGATAACAAGAAAATATAGATAAAGCAGTCAAAGTGTATAAATAAAGTACTTATCATTATAGTAAAAGAACACTAATATAAAAATACAACATTATAAGCATCAACAAATTGCAAAATGGATTAACTTCTTAGTAGTTACTCCGA
Source organism: Papaver californicum (assembly GCA_023531435.1). Lineage (NCBI taxonomy): Eukaryota > Viridiplantae > Streptophyta > Magnoliopsida > Ranunculales > Papaveraceae > Papaver > Papaver californicum. The sequence goes on from JAJJMC010023397.1 coordinate 2,342,168, forward strand.
AGAATGAATATATATTTCTCTACAAGAGAAAAGTATATAGTTCCACTTTTAATAGAAAATGAACTTAAGATAATAAATGGATTGGAACAAAATACTAATCAAGTATACATAACAGGTAATTTTTTAAATCAATAGGTAAAGATTAGAAAAATATTTCATAAAACTAAAGACTAAAATCATCTATACTTAATTCCTTTATTGGTACCGCAGGTTCTATTTTTTCACTTACATAATATTACTCTTCTTCTTGAAAACTTCATTGAAACAATGTTGAAATGAACATCGTTAATAATCATTATATATATTTATGAAATAATAGGTTGATAATGATTAGCCTTAAACGATTGGTGATCAAAACTTGCACAGACTATATGTTGGTGATTTATCGGCCAAACATGATGCCATCAACAATGGAGGGCCATAACAACTTACAAAGTTGACAATAGTAGTACAAATATTTATAAAAGTGAAAGAATTATCATGGAGTGTAGCTCTCAAATGAACAAAGTATCTAGAATCGACACCCCAACACATCGACTAACCAATCCAATTGAAAGAGTGCAATTATACAAACTTAGCACTAGAATCTTACTTTAAAGTAAAACAATCAATTAATCTCAATAAGGAGACCTATATATTTGACCATAAAAATAGTTTTTCCTACTACATAAAACCAAAGGCCTTATACTATTTGTGACTTTGTAAAAAGAAAATTTTTTGATGCAGAATAATTAAACAATAGAGAAATATGTGTAACAATTCACCCAAGTTGCAAGTAGTATTACCTGAAAACCAGCATGGCCATCATCAACTGCAGCCAAAAAAAAAAAGATTTGTTCAAGTCAAGTGTAGTTGAGTTGTTTCTCACTATCTCTGAACACCATTTTACTATTTCCCAATAGGCCATCATCAACTAAAATAAACGTATAAGAAAGTTCACAAACATGAAGTAAAAAGGAAAAAAAGTACATAAATATATTTGAAGATTATTTCTCAAAATGCTTTCCATTTGAATGTGCGAGTATTTTGCACCATTGGTCGTATTATTGTGAAAGAATAACACATGCACAAATAACAACCCCTTAAGTGGTCAATTATAAACTCACCAGTACTACATTGTTCATTGGTCCTTTCTTCTCTGCTTCAAATGTATACCAAATCGTGTCAAAACCATATTTCCCGTGTTTCTTCAGTCCAACCTGGTAATAAACTACCACATAGCATAAGAAGATTTTTTTTGTTAGTCTTCAATTTTCCCACTGTGGAAAAAATTGATTCAATGTTTCCCTAATAACCATTATTTAGAACATCTAATGTTAAATTAAATAAATTCAATTACATATGACTTGTGATCTGCACAAAAATATAACACATCAAGCATATTGATAGTTTACTGCATGTGAAAGTGTTTCAACAACTTTTCGTTGATCTTTCCTATATCAAGCAAGTATTGTATGGGTTTTCTGAGAAGTAGAAAAAACATAACAATGAAAGGAAACGAAAGCCAGTATTTCAAAAAGAATAGAAGGACTTCTGGACTGAAGCCAAACGTGCTTCTCTAATAATTTTCTCTACCTTTTAAGCTCCGAAATTTACATTTCATGTTTTCAGTCCACTATCCTTTATCTTTCCATATATTTCATTGAAGCTCTTGATTTTGTGGACCTTTCACTCCATCAAATAAACAGAGAGGCAATCAAGCAAAACAATTAAGTAACTAACAATTCAACTTCTTCCTTCCGTTATAGATCAATCATCAATAGTCAGCATATTCTTAAAGAAAATATGAACACACTATTTGAATATTTGAATTTCCGACTCCGACCTAGTTTTCATTAGTAGTCTTTCATTGAAATTAATACTTATTTGTACTATTGACCTTCAATGTGAGTAAACAGTTGAAGACTTTTTTCCAACTAAACTTAATTCCAATATCCTAGACATATTTCCTTACCTTAATAGTTCAACTGTAACAAATACCTAGCTCTTTATATGGTGTCATAATTTCTTTCCGCAAGGTGACACACAAAGCATATACATATACATAATACCTAGCTCTTTCTACTCAAGTTTCCATTAAATTACAACAAATTTAGCGTAAATCCTAACTAATGAGAAAATATAGATTAACCAAATAGCTCAATATGCAACAAATTAGAGAAAACCATACCTATAAGCGCGCCAAAGGAACCATGTGATTATACTTTATTATTTTGCTTGATCATATCGCTTTTTCTTAATAGGTTCCACAAAGATGGTTTGGTTTATCCAGTTAAGTCAATGAGGATCTGAAAGCTTCACCAGCATAATGCACATTGCCAAGTTCCTCCTCAATGCACAGAAGCAACATAAAATCAGAACCAACAACGAAAACAAAAACTTTATAAGTTGCACTGATACAACAGTGTCAAAAATAGTGGTCTACTGTTCTAAAGCGTCAAGAACCTTGCTATACTAAGTAGGCAATGGGATAACCTAAACCGTGGAATTTTTTTTTGCATACAAAGAACATTGGGTAACTATGATGGAATTAAAGAGGATGCGAGCTTGATCACACTACCTGCCCTTAATTTCGTACAATTGTGGTCTAATATTTCATAAACAACAACTAATGTTACCGTCCTAACGAAATTCTCAATAATACCAAGATTCAGTCATTCACCAGTAAAGTCATATTACAGCCCGCACACGACCTGTTGTATATAATATGATGAGATATGTTAATCCATATAACTTAAAGTCATATAAATAAATCATCAAGCATTGATATAGCGGATATTAAATGTATTTGGATGGATCTTCCAAACATTCAAATCTGAACATTCCTGCGGACACTCCTCCAGCTAACACATACGTAGAAACATCAGTTGCAATTCAAAGAATGGTAGTATCCCTTAAACCAAATCTTCTCGAACATTTTAGAAAATTTCAAACTAACCTTTCTGGATATCCAATTGAGTGCATGAGCATAACTCACATTACCTATAAAATTAACAAACACCTCTCAGTCATCACCTTTATATTCCAGTCCTCCAAATTGACAAAATGTTAAAACCCTAATATTCTCAAGCCATGTACGTTTTTGACTAATGTCACATTCATCAAATTTCAATAAATAACAACTAGAAAAACTATTTTTGGATTTCTAGAAACCCAAACGTAATATAATTTTAGGAAGACTAACTCCAGTCCAACATGAATTATTTGTATCGAAGAATCATAAAATTAACCCCTAATAAGAGGTTTTGAAGAATTAAACTTACTTTGATGATCTTTAGCAACCATTTCTTCCAATTTCATCCCAAAGTTACTGAATTTTAGGGTGTATTGTATTAAAAAATCAATGTAACACCAACCAAAAATAGACTAAAACCAACAATGAATCATAAAAAAAACAATTGGTTATACATTAGTAATTTCTTTAGGCCTACAAACCTTGTTCACGGATCTCCATTGTTTCCTGACTTTCCTTCCCACCCATTGAACGTGCGAGTTTGATAGCTTGGTATTCTATATGCGACTGTAACCAAAGGTGCAAATCTAGTAGCCTTGTATTGTTCATATATACTTCTGTAGCTTGGTCACTACAAAATTTCTTTGATTCTTTCTCTAAATTTGGCATAAGTTCCCAACGAATCAACCGCTCTTAGTTTTGTTTCTGAAAATATACTGAACTTTCCTTAGTCTTAATCTAAATATAGATAGATGAATAATTCTTCTAGCAATTCCTAGATTTGCTAGTTATAATATATTGAACGGAAATGCAAAAATAAATAAAAATCTATTTTTAGATCAAGATCTTGGTATAACTTTGGCTCGAAATTAAAAAGACCGTTTCAAATATTTCCGTATAAAACATCAAAATAACTTAAAAAACAAGTTCATGTCGTGTAAAAAAAATATTTTCGTTTATTTTTATTTTTCCTTTTTGTCAGCTTTAAAGATCCATTTTTAGTAATCCAGTTGTTAAAAATCCGCCGGTCTGGATTTTATGAAAACTATGAAAACGTGGTGTAAGAATATGAATACAATATCAACCAATAAGAAGCAAGGGTTTCGCAGACCACCCAACACAAAGAGAGGGTGAACGCTACCGTCTAACGTAGAGCAAGAAATCGATCTAATTTTAAAAAAATGAACAACCACGAAATGTAAGGGGGATAACTTTTTTTTAGCCAATCAGAAGCCGGGGTTTCGTTGACCGCCCAATGGGAAGTGAGGTTAGCGTAACTCTCAACGTGGAGTGAGGGATGAATTGGAGTGTTTAGGTTGTTGATGACATTATTTCGAAGGTGAGAAAAGGACAATGTTTTTCATTAGGGTAAAGTGTAGTCGGGACGAGGAAATATTAGGAAAACTAATTAAATTTAGGTCAGGCCCGAAGAGAAAACTAAGAAATCCTTTAGGAAGTGGATTAGGAAAGTGGATTATGATATATCAGAAAATTAAAATAAATTAACGTAGGGCCGCAGCATAATCTCTATTGTCATTGTTTTTAGAGAATAAAGATGAACGCTCGGATTTATCTCAAAGATAAACACTCGAAACGAGAAATTTCGTCTATCCATGATCTATTTTCAAGGGTAGGATTTTTCCCAAAATAAGACACCGGTTCTTTTTATAGTATAGACTAAGTTATGAACCGTATCGTAACGGCACAAGATTGTTTTATTGTTACATAACTTGGTATAAAAAACCAAGGTGAACAAACTTCCCATACAAAAAAACCTCCCATATTATGTTTTATAAACAAAAACCATTCTAATTAAAAATGAAACTAAAACTCCATTTTCTTTAATATGGATTAAATTTAGTTTTTAGTTATTTTTAATATACCTGAGATGCCCTTCCCTATATAACCTAGGTATGTTAATTTCTTCTTCTTCTTCTTCTTCTTCTTCTTCTTCTCCTCCCCACCACCATCACCAGTAGCAACATTACCTCCTTCGCCACCATCACCAGTAGTAACAGTACCTCCTCCGCCACAACAACACCTTCGTATCCTTCACCAACACCTCCTTTTTTTTCTTTTGCTTTTATGTTCACCAACAATTAATTTTGTCACCCATATCTACCACTAACAGCACCTCCGTCTCCTCCACCAACACCACCAGTACCTCCTTCTCTTTCTATATCCAGATCCACCACCACCAACACCTCCTCCTTCCCCATCACTTCCTCCTCGTTATTGTTTCTCCTTCACCACTACATGTCCAGATCCACCACCACTAACACCTCTTCCTCCTCCTTTTATCCTCTACAAACATCACCAACATCTCCAGATCATCATAGTCGAAAATCATCATCAAAAAATAATGATACATCATCATTGTCGAAATTAGGTTTTTTTGGTGGTGAAACGTCAGAAAAATGATGAAACCAAATTTGGTTTCATCAAATTTTACAAAAACTAAAACAACGTTGAAACCAGTTTTTGTATTGGTGGAATGTCTGAAAAATGATGAAATTTTTTTTAGTTTCATTTTTTTTTCTTCTAAAATAAAATAAATGATGAAACCTTTTTTGGTTTCATCAAATTTTAGAAAAACTAAACAATGCTGAAACCAATTTTTGTGTTGGTGAAAACAGTAAGTTTTATAGAAACCAAATTTGGTTTCATCTGATTTCTGCCTACTTTTTACCGTGAAACCAAAGTTTAATGGTGAAACAATACGTTTTATGTTGAAACCAAATTTGGTTTCAACTAAAGTTTTCCTAGTTTTTTCAATTTGATCCATTTGGTTTCTTCATTGAAGTTGTGTTGGTGAATTTCATCTGATTTGTATCTTTTTTGGTTTCATCAAATCTTAGAAAAACTAAACAAAACAGAAACCAATTTTTGTGTTGGTGAAAACAGTAAGTTTTATAGAAACCAAGTTTGGTTTCATCTGATTTGTTCCTACTTTTTACCGTGAAACCAAAGTTTAATGGTGAAACAATATGTTTATATTGAAACCAAATTTGGTTTCATCTAAATTTTTCCTAGTTTTTTCAATTTGGTGCATTTGGTTTCATCATTTTTAGTTCAACTGCTGCCGAATCTTGCTCCATCTCAAGGCATCAATGTTTGGTCTAAAGTTACATCCTTTTTTAGGATAGTTTTGTAATTGCTAGTAAATGAACCTTTTTTCTTTCGGTTTTCTCTTTTACATTTGCAGGTGCATACTACCACCATCTCTCCCCTTTTTATGGCTATCAATCTCTATTCCACCACTTACTTGATCTCCCACCTTGTGATTCTGTTAACTGTATCTTGTTCTTTACAATCTCTGTTTTTTCTCAAATTCTTTTACGTCCGCTCATCACCACCACCACCACCACCACAGGGCAACTTCATATTATGTCTCCTGTGAAATCTATTAATTGTACTTTTAAGTTTCTGATCATTTTATACAATCATCACCGCCACTATCATCCAACTCGATTATATTTTAGAAATTCTTAAGATAATTTGATTTTGTGCAATAAAACAAAATCAGTTTTGGGACGAAGAGGAAAGAGAATAGAGAAAACAATAGGAAGAATTAGGGAGAATTAAATGAGAATGAACGTTTTAAGGGAGGGTAGTTTAGACTGTTGGGTTTAAATGGGTTTTTTGTGACAAATTTATTTTGGTGGATTTTTTATTGTTAGATAGTGACACCCTCGGGGTTATAACCCACGGCCTATTATTGTTAATTATATTTCATGATCTAATTTTTGGTGCAACGTAGATTCTCATATTCTTTATTATTTAATTTGTGGTTGGGTGTTTAAATATATAATTAATATTCGATAGCATTTGTTGTTACTGTCTCCAGGTTTCGAAAAGCATTAGATTTTAATCCACATGGGCATTGTGTTGATGCTGGCTTGTTGAAGCTACAAAATATTATCTTCAATACGTATTTTTAACTTTTCTTTTATAAATATTTTTTTTTGTATCTTGTAACACTGGTTCAACGTAAATTTGACTTTTTATATCCTGTTCTAGATATTCCTATTCTAATGAGTTATTTGATAAATATAAAATGTTATGAGAATGGTTTTCCTATGCAATTATATGGACAACTTTTAAAGGAAGATATGTGCGAACTTTTAATGGGAAGAAAAAACTCAATTGATGATACTATTCGGGAGGTGAAGTATCTGCTAATTTTTTGAGCTTCATCCTTAGACTTATTCAGTTCTACCCCGTAAGCGGTATCTTTAATTTATAATTGGGAGGGCTTAATGTTTTATCTTCTAGTAATTTTTGATAATTGCAAAAAAGAATACCTTTTTAAATACAAATTCAGCTTTTTTCCAAAAATAAATAAATAAAACCCAAAGATTATGAAGAATCAGTAAACTAACCTTTTGGTAAACGACTCAATAGTTAGTTGTATCCAATGTAGTTAATCTCGGATCTCGATCTCGTCGCGGCCGGGACCTTGACACCTTGATAACGGTATCTCGGGGAGATTATCGGCGAAATCTTGGAATAACTTCCAAATCACTGAAAGAATTTATTGAACCCCATCATTCAGTGGTTCACCTTCTTTAAGGAACTCATTTACTGTATCTTGCCACCCATCATCAATGATCAGAAATCTTGCAAGATATCCACCTGTTGATAAACTGCAGTGACAAAAATACACACATAAGCAAAAAAGACTACGTCGACAAAGGGCCATCTTTTAAACTTTAAAGAGATAACAACTGCAAATTTTATCGTTTTTCTGCAATACCTTGAAGTCCTATTATTCCTTATGGACTGACTTCAAAGTAGAATGCATCCCAAGTACACCACCCATACCAATCCAAGTTACTGGAATCTGTTTGTTGCATCACAACATCACGTTAAGCAAACAAAATCCCAACCTAGAAATATCTAGTCAAAGATCACCTCTAAGTAAGCATAGCCTACATTCAATCCCACATAATCGAAAAACCAAAAATCCAATGGTTGAACATAATCAAGATTTGTACAAATTTGTAAAAACAGATTGAAAATTGTTAAACTAAGAAGATATTGCTCAGATCAGCAGGTTATCGACACACTCATTGGGGGAGACACGAACCGTTGGATTTCAACAATGTAGTACCTAGACAGTCAACAGAAGACATTCAAATGAGCATAGTAACAGTGAAATCAAAAAATATTTAAATCGATACTAAAACTCAAAAATCCACAAATAAGATTTCAAAAATTAATCATCAATCTCTTTAAAAATCCAAAACAATGAATCATAATTTTAAAAGCCAGCATAACATAAACTTAAAAGAAAAGTATGGTTAAAGTGCAGAACCACAGTTGTTACCTCAACTTTAGAACCGTAAACAGGGTAAGCCCATTATAGGGGTAACTACGATCGTCTTGCTAGCAAAGAAATGGCCATTGAGCTCTAATGCCTGAGTGGAAAATTCATCATGAGTAGAGTTCAAATACATAACTCCCTACTAATTATGGAGCACAGGCTGGGAAATCTACCTTTTTTCGGTTTCTCGCAACATGAGGCTAACAGATTTCTGCTGTCAGACTGAAGTATACTTACATCCTTAGAAGATGGAGCAGCAACAACAACCTAAGAAAATCAGATACAAAGTATCATGCACCAATATCAAAAGTATGTATCATCTATTGCTATAATACATCATTAGAGTCAAATGAAAACTAAACATCCTTTTATTGGAGTAATTTACATACTTAACAAACAAAACACAAAACAAACATAACAACTAACCAACCAATGTAAAACAAATCCAAAACCCACTGTTGATTGGCCACAGCATCAGATTTTTTCTCAAAATAACACTACATAAATGAATCTGATAGTTCACACTGTTTCAAATCAAGAACAATAAAATTAACAAAAATGATCAGGAATTCATCATCATTCAATCAGAGAGTCAAAACGAAACCCCTAAACCCTAAAACCACTAACAAAAATACAAAATAGATAGAATTGAAGAAACCCTAATATGAACCCTATATAAGCTAAACAGATAAAATTGAAAAAACCCTAATTTGGGAAATTGAAATCAGAGGGAGTAATAACGTTTGTATACCTTAGAAGGGATATAATCGACAGTCAATACCTAATTGGTTATCTTCCATTATCGTTGCGACATAACCACCAGGATCACCTCCAATAATATCAACATCATTCTCATCCTTGATCTACTTATTTCCTCAATCAATCTGAAACCCTACTTGTTTGATGAACAAGAGAAGATTGAAAGTATTTTCAAAAATTGAAACCGTAAAGAAGATGGAGTGAAACAATCGAGAGATAAAGATGTTCTTGGACCGTTGGATTCATCAACTAATCTGAAACCGTTAGATTAGAATAGTAATACCCATTTTACCCTAGATTCGGTGACTCGTCTAGGCCGAGATACATGCGATTCGGCCGATATTCGCGTTCAAATATCGTTCAGCGAAATCTAGGAAATCGTCAAGGTATTCTGCCGATACCGCGAAAAGCGGCGTTATCTCGGTCGTAACGGCCGAGATTGACTACATTGGTTGTATCTCTACATGATTGTTTCACCTTGTTAGATTACACCAGAAAAGGCTGAGAGTGTTAAAATAATGCTCACCTTGTTAACTGTCGTGAGATTTTTACGTTAGATTACACCAGAAAAGGCTGAGAGTGCTAAAATAATGCTCACCTTGTTAACTGTCATGAGATTTTTACGTTAGATTACACCAGAAAAGGCTGAGAGTCCTAAAATAATGTTCACCTTGTTAACTGTCATGAGATTTTTATATTACGACTTTAGTTATACATGCAACTATCGAGCAACACTTGTAAGAAAATACCTGAGAGTGGTCGGACTCACCATGGTGTTACTATTGTAGGTGCTTTTAGGGGGTGTTCTCTGATAGGGAGTATTATGACTACTCGTGAGCTTAGGAACTCTCGGTTCTATGGTAGTTCCTCCATTTTTGCATCCAATATATATTCTTTTCAGTTCATTGTCTCGCCCACCTGCATCTTCCATGCTTTACGACACGCTTTCTGATCTATACCAGAAGCTCGATAGGTAATGAGGCTTTAGATAGGGTTCCCGAAACTCTGTTCAGCATCTGGTAGATGCTCGGTTCGCCCATGAGTAAAGTTCAACTTATTTTAATGAAGAGTTCCCTACCCCTAAAGTTAGTGCGAACATGTTTATTGTACAGGATGGAAGATTTTAAGAACTAAATGTACAGACTGTAGACCTATTTGATTGTGTAAATAGAATGATCTATGAATAAAGTAACATTGTAATACCTCTAACAAATATTGAAAAAGTAAAAGCACTATTTAGTGCCAAATCTAGCTGAACAACTAAATAAAACAATTATTTTAAGAAAGTCTGACGATGATGATGCTTAAAGCCGAGTACCGTCAACTTTCAGCTAAACTTATCATCATCGTCGTCATTTGTTTCAGTTTCATTCTCTACTCGTTAGGACTGGAACGGAGATATGTCACTCTTGGGCACATGTATATCCCTTGACTGGCACCTTTTTCTCGGATTCTTTATAAATCCAAGTTGCTTCGACACCATATTCAGCATGCTCATGCATTGTCTACAAAGACAACAAATTACTTTTTAGTAAGGAAAAGCAAAAATAACTTGGTAATGTTTAAGCCATTGTATACGCAAAACTGGAAAGTGCACCACTTGTCTCCTTATCTGTAGTTCCAAGGATGATCTATCAGGACCTTGTATCATTTATGGAGAGACTGCATTGGTACCCACAACAACAACAAAAAAAAAAAAGAAAAAAAAGAAAAAGAAAAACTGAATGATGGTCTTCTCATCAATCTTAGCAAGTAAAAACACTCATATCAATCAGCTCTGCGTTTTCTTCTTTAATTAACGGATTTCTGGCATCCGACACGTATAATAGAATTACTGATTTCTGGAACTGAAACAAAAACAAAGCTATTAACTAAAACCACAAATTAGTACTTCAAACTATAGATTTAAGTTTTATCAGTACCTTATTTTTCATTGACTGAAAATTTCGCTTGGATGTTGTAGCCAAAACTTACCAATTTTACTTAGTAAGCTATGACACGGTCAACTAATATAACTAGCAAACTTTTAGCCGAACTATTATTGCTTCTTTGCCACTGGCATTCCTGTTATTGCTTCTATCCGGATTTATACAAAAAGTCCAGCAAGTCCACCTTAGCCAACCACTCTTTCCATGCAGTTATTGCATCCCAAATTTTACCACCCTATTGCATGTAAAATCCAAAGTTCATTGGCCTTGCAAATTATTCTGTCAAGTGCCTGTATACATATAAATAAGTAGTCTGTACATGTACTCATAAGTACCATACACTTAATGACAACGTACACTTGACTTCCCCTCCTATTGTATAGGTAGTTCTTAAGGTGGACTTTTATGAAAACCTATTTTCAGTTTGAACATTTTGGAATTGCAGTTCGACTCCTTGATTTGATGGTTCTATAGGCTGGCTAGAGTAATTACCTTACAATATTTCACTCACGTAACTGGAACCCATTACCTTGATGGCTGATACTGTGCCTTGGCATGCTTTTAAATTTAAACATTCTATCATGTTTTTTTTTTTTGCATCCAAAGAAGAGAAGAAGTGTGAAAAGGAAACCTAAGGGGGAAACTTAAATGATAAGTACCTTGTGGGGTTTCTTTCTGTTTTCACATAAGCTTGTAAAGCTTGTTGTTTTGTCCTCCACGGTCAAGATAGTGTGTGCTTACCTTGGTCGCTAAATTGGTTCAAGTGCCTGCATACATGGGCAGATAGCGATTTATGAATTGAGGCACATTTGGTATAACAGTTAAAAGCACAACTACAAATGATATGAATCCGACAATTGATATGCGTAAACAACTACTCATACTTGATGACCCATCTCAATGGAATCAAGAAACACATAGCACCTCCTTCAGATTTAAGAGTAAGATTTAAGAGTACGGTAGTGATGGATTTCTCAATGCAAGATAAATTCTTGTTGTACAATTGATATGCGTAAACAACTACTCATACTTGATGAACCATCTCAAAGGAATCAAGAAACACATATCACCTCCTTCAGATTTAAGAGTACGATAGTGATGGATTTCTCAATGCAAGATAAATCCTTGTTATATTAGAAATAACTACTGCCCAAGTATATTATACACAAATTCCATTAGCAACTGCTGCACTTAAATTGAAAAGAGCGAAAATAGAATCACCTGAAATGCGGAAGCTTTTGCATTTCATTAGCAAATGCCGCACTTAGTTGACCTTCATCACCACACTGCGGTAATAAGTCAAATGATGGGAAAAATGTATGCAAATAAAACATATGAACAATAAAAAATATTGGGTTCTTATAACTGAAGCAAATCTTCGATTCCACAAACGAAAGGAAATTATATGAACAACTTCGACCTTTGAATAGGACACTCAAAATAAATATAGGATGCAGAGGCAGTGAAGAGAAGCACAAAAGTTTAAGAAGAAATATCTTACTTTATCAGTCAAGTCCAGCACCACTACATCTCCATATCCTTGCTTAAGGTCACTAAAATGGCGCTCCCCTGCTTTTAGTTCGAAAGAAGTATGTGAAACATTAGATCTTATCACTGCAAATAATCAAGTGGAAATATATGATTCAGATGATTACGTATTGTCTCTTCATGACTAATAATTTTAATTTGTGGTTTGTAGCTCAAATCAACAATTTGCTCCCAAGGAAGTGGTGTCGAACCTCGTACTTGAGAAACAGATACCAGACTAAGATCATTTTCAAAGAAATGTCTTGGATATGCCTATGAAACCTGTTTTGCCTGTTTTGAGGAGACACTTCCCTATACGGCTCGCATACGAAATGACTAAGATCATCTTCCTGATAACCTGTTTTGAAACACAATCAACAGAGGTAAGTAATCAAATTGAGAAAAGTAATCAAAAACTAAATTCCAATTAGGAAAATAATGAATCAATGCAGCTAGACTATGAAAGAAAAATTGACGAAAAATTAGATAAGAAAACCAATGCAGAAGAGTTCTTACAAAAAGTTTATTTTTGTAATTTATCTCATGCTTTCATAGAAACAGTATCCGCTGTTTTGAGGTTCATATGAATTAATTACATACTATCTATAGATATTCACACAATCTGATTAGAGAGGGCCACCTACCTTTTGCTTAGCTAGCATATGACTTGTTTTGTTATTTGCAGCTACAGTAATCCTTCCTTCATCTTTGATCATAGAAATCCGTGCTCCTGAGTTACAAACGAAGATCAAACAAATCAAGGCACTGAAATAAAATGAAGGGAAAATAGCAATTAAAAAACACAAATAAACCTTCTTTATGAATAATTACCCAATCTTTGCACTGAAATAGTGGTATAATTTGTTGATTTGTGTAATTGATATTGCAAGCTGTAAAAGCTCAAGAGAACCGGGACAACGAAGCTACTTTATTGCAATGTGTTTAGGGCGAAGCTACTTCATTGTTTTTTGTTTAGGTTACATTGAAGAACAAATGATTTACCATGACATAGGAAGAATAGTTTCATCATCATATGTGAATAATTACAATTAGATAATTGTCTTCCTTGATTTAATTCTTTTAATCATTCTGTGACATTCATAACTACCAATCTACTGACCTGACTATCAGGTCTGCATTCTTTTTTGACTTGTTTATAAGCTCTGCATTGGGCCGGTCGTTATAATCAATCTGGGTAGACGAATTAGAGCAGAGCATAAAAAATTTATTTAGTAAGATAACCCAGTATAAGAAATTTAGTGGAAGAGAATACAGGCAAAGGCAAATGTTGATAACAAATTCAAACACGTTTTGTTTTGATTCGCTTACCCGCCATTTAGCGACATCTGGAGGTTTTCCTGTTTAGGAAAGAGGACGATATCAGCAAGACAACAACTTTTCTTGTTAATTTGCTAAATTTTCCTATTTGGCTGGTAGCGTCTGCGAATGTACCAAATTACTTACCTGTTGAAATATGCCTCTTCACTACTCTTTGCATTGCTGTATCAATGTCAATCTCAATGAACCTAGGGGGGAATGGTTCGAAGAAGGAAGAAATTAGTCTGGAAATGCAAAAAAAAACTAAAACCTACATTGATAAGGAGTTCAAGCACAAATGAACCTTCTTTATGAATAATTACCCAAGATTTGCACTGAAATACGTGTATAATTTGTTCAACACTTGAAGCTTTTGCATAACTGCGGCCAGCTCCACCTGATGGTACAAAGAATGCCGCATTCACCATTAAGTCTCCTTCTGATCTCCAATCCCAATCTTCCCATTCCCCAGTATCCACCCTCTTAGTCACCTACCTGAACAATTTATCAATGTGCAAATTTAGCACCACCTCATGGCCAGGGAAACAATAACAACTTGAATGAAATGAAATCAATAACTTGGTACCTCTTTCGCATTAGATTAACAGGAGCAATGTAACGATTTCCCTGACTATTGATTGTCGGATTGGCGCTACCACCAATGGCATACATTTCCCATTGTGTAAAATCATTATTAACAACATGAACATATCCACGTCTGCACCGAGGCATTCGTTGAACTAAATCTTCACCGAAATGATTAAAAGCTACATATACTTGCATTCCTGAATCAGGTGTATAATCATCTTGATTACCTAATAACATAACTTCATTATGATGTGAGAAATAGTTGTTCGAATTGTAATCCCAGTTGAGCCCATTATAGCATCAATCAAACCATCTTTGCAATAAGACAATGAACAGTGATCAATCCAAATTTTCCTACCTCCAAATATAGATATACCATCCCCGTCCGATTTAGTTCTTCGCCCGTAATGATCCGGACTCGAACGTACATTACCAGGGGATGAAGGATAACAATGGTGGATATGAATGATAATATTACTAAGGTACTGTAATGCGTCGGAGAAAATGAATTTATTATGTTATTTTTGGTCTTGGTGAAAATGGATCTGTTGGGAGAGGACTAAAGCTATGGACTAGTTGCACCATACTTTTCACACACGCACGGTGCGATGCACCGAAGCACGGATGCCGTCTGTCCGATCTGTTCGGGCTCGGGTGTGGTTGCGGATGAGGACCAACCAAGACTTATTTTTTTTAAACAGAATATATTTCCTTAAAAAAATTTAAAACTAAATTAAATTTGACCCGGCAAAATTTTAACTGAATTAAAGAAAGAATTACTCTTGACCGTTTTAATTCCGTTTCCAACATAATATAATACAACCAACACCAACAATGTGTACGTTTGCAACACTGTAATCTAATACAACCATCTTTAATAACATATCTATAATAATTTGTGAGACGTATGATTACCAACACAACAGAAGTAATACATTCGACATAAGGAAATGCCAGCCATGTTTACTCAAAGAATTCAATTCGAAGTCTCATAAAACCCAACTGAGTTAATTTAATTAAGTGACACCGCATATAGGATCAAGTACTTATCATTGCTTAATCAACTCAAAATTCATAAAACATTGAACTCATACATGTAAAAGAAAAGTTCAAGAAACCCACAAAAAACAACCACATGGTATTGATGGTGGATTTTTGACAAGGAGAAAACAGTCAATTTGGATAATTTTTCAGACCAGGGGTAAAATATTAATTTTACAATCAGGGGTCAAAATGGTCATTTTACAATTAAAGGTGAAAATTCATATTCATTAAGTTTTGAACCAGGGGCAAAAAAGTTATTTTACCAAAAAATCGAGCGAAAAGGGCACAATGGTCATTCTGGGATCTTGCACTCGAATAAATGTATTAAATGCATCATACAATCTAATCGTAGAGTCGCATCAAACATCATCTCAAGTTATAATCTTCCACGTCTAAATCTTTTGAAAATGTTTTATATCCACTGCATAAAAATAGGTATAAAATGCCAACATAAAATCTCATGTGACTGAGAAGCCATAAGCGAGCCATAACCATAGTCACGACACTAGCAAAATGCCAACATCAACTTCTTCAACGCCAACACCAGTGATCCCACCAGCCACAGGGCTCCCACTGGCCCACAGTGCTCCCCCCGGCTCACTAGTGCTCCCACCGACCCACTAGTGCTTCCACCGGCCCACAATGCTCCCACCAGCTCACTAGTTCTCCCACTGGCCCACAATGCTCCCATCGGCTCATAGTGCTCCCATCGCCTCACCAGTGCTCCCACCAGCAGCAGGACTCCGTCCGACAGCAACGCTCCCTCCAGCACCAGCAGCAGCGCTACCTCCAGCGCAGCGGCTTCAGCTGCAGCTGCAGCAACTCCGGTCCAACGTCGACTCTAGTGCGGCCCACAATGCTCCATCAGCTCCTGCAACATCTCCACTAACTCCTACGAGACATCAAAGCATATTACATGGGGGGATAAAATATGGGGTTTGGTCTGGCGGTTACAGCAACATGGACGTAGCAATACCCCATGACAAGGAAGTTACAAAGTAAGTGGTAAGTTGGAGCGGTTGAAGAGATAATGGAGTAATGGTCTAGAAGTTTCCAGAAACTTCCCAAGACAAAGTGGACGGTTATTCCCACAACCTCCACATCTCCATCTCCCCACAACTCCCACTACTTTATAAGGAAAGTGTGTGGTATCAAATCATTATAAATAGGATGCTTAGCTCATTTCAAAAACAAGACAGAACCGGGAAGAAATAGAAAATCATTCTAACAAGATCTGCTATTATCCACCACAACACACAATTCCTTTAATTTCCTTTGTTTCCCTACCCTAAGATCAACCCATCCCCTCTCTTTGTAACCGAAGCAGAACAAATACAGATATCCAACTTGTTTGTATTTGTTTTATACGATTTTGATCCTCGAACCTAAACAGTACTTCAACAGTATGTTTTTTTTCCTAGGAGAAAGTTTTAGGTACAAACAATTGGCGACCACATCGGGAGATCAACCTCTCGGATACAAATTCAATTATTCAATTATCTCAAAAGAGGAATGACCGATCTTAGATCTAGTTCAATCATCAAACTCAATTCAGGTTCAACAACCTCTATCATAGCAGCATTCTGTACAATAACGCCACTCGCAGTGCCTCCTTCAACAACCACATCAGGAAGAGCTCGCTCATGATTTTGAGATGGAAAATACACATCACCAAAGCTCATGTTAATCTTCAATCCTTCATCTACAAGTTCATCATTTGGTCCATTCTCCCCCTAAAAATGAGGACATTGTAGAGATAATGAACCAAAATAGCTTAAACACAAGGAATTGAATCATAAATCATAAAGTTCATAAAATATGTTCATTATCAACCTAAACATTCATGAAAAAGTGTTTTGGGTCATAGCATATGGTTTCGAAAAGATATGGGTCGTTTTGCAAAAATTTCGCCAGAAATGTTTTTACATACCCCTCTGAAAGAACTGAATATGGCGCTTATTGGTAAGGAATTTGTGGATGATTTATATACCAAATGATTCATATGGATATATACTACAACATGACAAAAGGGAGCGCTAATCGGAGAAGCGAGCTAATAAGGGAAGAAAAAACGGTCGATTACATGATATCTGAAAACCTACAGAATTCTTCCTGGAAAGTTATGGACGCTCGGTGTCAAGTCCTTTTCTCCAAGCAAACGGACACCAGATTCAAAAATTCTTTTTTCAGAAGTTAGATCTTCCGCTTAGCTAAAGAATGAGAGGTCAACCACCCCATTCCGACTTTGGTTGAGGATTCTACAGCCATTAAGGCAGGAAGACTTGAATTTGAATTTTTCTGACAACGAAAATTGCCAAAGTTCTACATAAAATCATGCGTGGTTCTCCACGTTCGGGGGTCTAAGAGTTATAATCATGTCATTATGATTCTAAAAAAAGGATAAAACTTACTTGGAGTTGCAACAAGTCATCAGAAGCAGAAGGCACCTCACAATGTGATTCACCACCAAGTTCTTCGTTCTCAACCCCGGATTCTTCAATCACTTCAGTATGGGATGATTTCTCAGGTCCCTGGTCATATTTGTCTTCTTCCTCTGTGCTTCCAACAACAAAGGTGCTTTCTAACGTCGAAAAATCTCCAAAGGAAGCTCTACTCACGACATAAGCAGCCGAAGTACCAGGAACATCTGGGACACCATATTTAAAGGGTTGAATGTTCAAGTCACCCTGATAAGTCATGCCCCAAGACTAGCGAAGATATTCATCAAGACAAGATTGATGAGTAGCATTCGCTACAATATCAGACACGAAGTAATTCTGGAAGCACGACTGCAACAGACGAATTAAACATTTAATCATTGGGTAAAAGACTGTGATTAAATAAAGGATGATTCGAGATACATGTGTCAAGTTGATGATCGAGTCACGCCTCGCTCCAAAAGTAATTTTCAAGTTCGGCCGAGCTGCTAATTCCTTCTCAGAAGGCTCACCACGTAGATCATAAGGCTCCTTAGACATGAAGTCCTTAAGTAGAGTAAGTTGCGCGTTCTAGAATCAACATTCAATACGATAACGAGATCCCCATCCAAATAAAGCAACAAGGGATGCAACAATCAAACTTCTTCATTCATAAAGGTCCAGAAGAGACCACTACCACCACCATTTTGTGGCTGGGAGTGTCCGCTGTCAATTCACCAGCAACAATCATGTAAGTCCAGATTACGACATGATTCTGGGACATCTGTGGATCCACAACAATAAGTCAAGACTCGACGTATCTCTGCAGAATCGTCACCAAGAAACCCACCGGTATGCGTCAACAAGCCAATAGGTTGTAAAGATTGCTCATCTCCAGAACATCACCAAACAACGGGTATGGACACTAAAGGACTGCATTGGGGAAAGGTAACGTTGTACACCCATGTATTTCGCCTACAATTTCAAGCCTCAACTCTTAGAATAGTCTTCCAGCATCACTTTTAGCCTTGGTAATCACTTCTAAACCGAACATGCACCTACTTCCTTCAAGTTCTCCTGAATGGCTCAAATATGACGACAAAGCTATCCGACAACAAGCATAATTGTCTCATCTTCCTCCAAGAGTCGTCCCCTGTCAAACATGAAGTCAAAGTCAACTCCAGCGTCTAGATACTCAATTGGTGTAGCTTTCAGCGCATTGGCATCCTACGCAAAGACACCACTTAGAGCATCGTCTTCATCAACTATATCCGAAGAATCACGTGAACAACATACGAGGACTAAAGCTTTACACGAGCTACCTTATATCAAGAACCTCTACAACACAGAAGATACGGTCAACCAAAGAGTCATAACTTTGACGAGGTCCTTCACTCTCCGAAAGCACACCGCAAGGATATCTTTATCTCTCACAACTACGTCGTCATATCTGATAGGCGGTTGCAACCCCTTACAAGGCTGAGACGCATCCCAAGCCTACTCCAGAAAATATAACTTTAGAAATCAAAGAGAAGTGTGACAGGGGTTTGATCACCGCAGCACATCACATAACAATCAAGGATTCAAAGGATGGCTCAAGAGAGGCCTCTTGAATCATAGTCTTTGAAGGCACCCGCAGCACCACATCGACAACATGGTACCTTCCAGCTCATCCTCTTTACCCTCGACATCCCTAGAAGACATTGCCCATATAAATATACCATCATCACATCCAGAAGGGTAAAACAAGCTTATGAGCCAAAGGGTCATGATAAGACACAATTTCATCCAGTCAATACTCATAAAAAATATCCCAGTTGCGACTCAACAGCCCGTGCACCAATGAAGGGCTCCGACTTTAATTCAAATTCTTGCTCCAGCCTTAGCGTGACAAAGACAACAACAACAATAGGAGATATCAACCTTCTTGGCTTTCTTTACCTGCTCACATCCATAACATGGGGACTTCACCTCTGTTGCTGCTGCTCTGCTGCTGATTTCAACCAAATTGGTCAACTATGGAAGACACACTGAATTCGGAATTCTCAAGTTGATACCATCAATTCCCCTCATGCTTCAAGCAAGCCATAACAGACAATATCCTTGGTTATGATACTCATTTCAACTACCACGATAACAAGGAAGCTACGACAATCTCTAGTGCACAATGAACGCTCAAAAGGCCTGACCATTTCATATTCAAAATTATTCTCCCAGCATATGGCATATGGGCTTACAAACTGTTGTCAGGAAATATGGCTATAATGAGTTAACATCACATACGAGTCAGAAGTGTTCTGAAATGCGTAAGAAACGCCAAACCATGAGGCCATCACCGTTCGTTATGAGGTTTTCATCCTTGAAGCCTATCACAAGGGATCACTTACTATAAAGTCATGAATTCTACTGAGGTCCCCACTTACGTTGCATCCTATTGAATATCTCATGATACCAACATACTCACGATGTCAACAACTCCAGCGCTAGTTTCATCCACAAAACAAAAGATATTCTACCAGACGAGGGATATTCCATGGCAGTAGGATTTCACACATGGGCCAGGATATCATTCACAGAGCTAGCGTCTTCAAGAAACTCATATCCTCACGGTGCCAGCACCTACCACCACAAGCCTATATTCTTAATCCCTCTTACTGTTACACTTGCATCCTGTAAACTCAGAAATTGGCAATAATCGGTGGAGAAAGGGACAACGCATCCTTCAAAAAATGTTCATCCATGTCCCTGCTACGACATACCAAAAGGGCGTGTAAATTGGATATATAGGATGAAATATATGGCTTTTATTCTAAAGTTGATGAAGTCTATTAATTTACACGGGATTACAAATTACAAATCTGCACGCATACAAAATCCGAATCAGACGATGCTCTATCATCCTACAGGCACTACTACATCAAGTATTGCTCCTTCAGCGATTATTTAATATCATCGGAGCGCTATCAGATTAGAATTCCTTGTAAAGTCCAACTACTAAGCTCGTTGATTTATTTCGATTTATTTTACTTAGCTGCAGAAGCATGAAATAAATACGTATAAAATTCTGGCAAATATCAGAATTACGGATACGTACTCCCATCTTACATTCTGCAAGAAAATAGAGAATGCATATTCATCTCCTGGCTAAATTATCCTTAAAGATCTGTTGCACATATATGCACCATAGAAATTTCAGAGTTAAACCCAAATAAATCCTCGTTATTTTATGTGCATTTGTGTGAACTACTTGTATAAAAATGAACAACTGGTTATACAAAACAACGAATATTCAGAATAGAAGCAATGCCATATCTGAATATAACGCAAACTAGATGCAAGTCATCTAAAAAACAAAATAGCGAATATTCAGAATAGAGGAAATGCCATATCCGAATATAATGCAAACTAGATGCAAGTCATCTAAAAAACAAACAAAATAGCAAATATTCAGAATAGAGGCAAGGCCATATCTGAATATAACGCAAACTAAATGCAAGTCATCTAAAAAAAATAGAAATATTTAGAATAGAGGCAATGCCATATCTGAATATAACGCAAACTAGATGCAAGACATCTAAAAAAAAATTAACAAATATTCAAAATAGAGGCAATGCCATATCCAAATATAACACAAATTAGATGCAAGCCATCTAAAAACAAAATAACAAATATTCAGAATAGAGGCAATGCCATATCCGAATATAATGCACACTAGATGCAAGTCATCTAAAAAAACAAAATAACGAATATTTAGAATAGAGGCAATGCCATATCTGAATATAACGCAAACTAGATGCAAGCCATCTACAAAAAAAAGTAGCGACTATTCAGAATAGAGGCAATGCCATATTTGAATATAACGCAAACTAGATTCAAGTCATCTAAAAAAAAGTTACGAATATTCAGAATAGAGGCAATACCATATCTGAATATAACGCAAACTTGATGCAAGTATCTAAAAAATAAAATAACGAATATTCACAATAGAGGCAATGCCATATCCAAATATAACACAACTAGATGCAAGCCATCTAAAAAACAAAATAGAGAATATTCAGAATAGACGCAATGCCATATCTGAATATAATGCAAACTAGATGCAAGTCATCCAAAAACACAAAGTAGCGAATATTCAGAATAGTGGCAATGCCATATCCGAATATAACACAAACTAGATGCAAGTCATCTAAAAACAAAATAGCTAATATTCAGAATAGGGGCAATGCCATATCTGAATATAACACAAACTAGGTGCAAGCCATCTAAAAAATAAAATAGTGAATATTCAGAATAGAGGCGATGCCATATGTGAATATAACGTAAACTAGCTGCAAGTCATCTAAAAAACAAAATTGCGAATATTCAGAATAGAGGTGACTCCATATCTGAATATATTGCAAGCTAGATACATGCCATCTAATTGTAGAATCGCATCGAACGTCATCTCAAGATGCAAACTTCCAAGACTGAATTTCTTGAATATGTTCTATATGCACTGTATAAAAGCTAAACATAAATGCTAATATTAAATCTCACATGATTGAGAAACCCTAATCAGACCATAAATATGGCCACATCATTAATAAATGCCAACACTAGCGGTGCAGGCAATGTCCATAACACTAACAAGCGCCATCCTTAGCAAGCCCTAGCACTGCTACAAATACCCGAGAGTACAGAGCAAAACTTGCTCATCAAATTGCTACTCTTCTAGTGATATTAAACAATAAAAATCACATATTATTTCGTCTGGCAGACCACCATCTAGTGCAAACCACGAAACATTACTCATTCCGCGCTAAGCAGGGGACTTAATGTCGATGGTGGATTTTTGACAAAGGAGAAAACAATCAATTTGGGTACTTTTTCATACTAGGGGTAAAATAGTAATTTTATATATCATGGGAAAAAATGGTCATTTTACAATTAAAGGTGAAAAGTCATATTCATCAAGTTTTGAATCAAGGGAAAAAAGTTATTTTACCAAAAAGTCGAGCGAAAATGGCACAATGGTCATTCTGGGATCTTTCACTATTCTCGAACAAATGTGCTATTAAATGCATCATACCATCTAATCGCAGAGTCGCATCAAACATCATCTCAAGTTATAATCTTCCATGTCTGAATTTCTTGAAAAAAATTTGTATGCACTGCATAAAAATATGTATAAAATGCCAACATAAAATCTCATGTGACTGAGAAGCCCTAAGCGAGCCATGGCCATAGTCACGACCCTAGCAAAGTTCCAGCAACAACTCCATCAGCCACAGAGCTCCCACTGGCCCACAGTGCTCCCAGCGGCTCACTAGTGCTCCTACCGGCCCACTAGTGCTCCCTCTGGCTACAGTGCTCCCATCGGCTCAGTAGTTCTCCCACCGGCCATAGGACTCCCGCCTGCAACAGCGCTCCCTCCAGCAAAGCTCCCAGCAGCGCTCCCTCCAGCATCAGCGGCAGCGCTCCTTCCAGCGCAGCGGCCTCAACTCCAGGGGTAGCACCTCCTATCCAGCGTCAACTTTAATGCTGCCGTAGTAGCTCCATCATCTCCCATATCAGCTCCACTAACTCCTATGATACATCAAATCATATTACATGGGAGGATAAAACATGTGGTTTTGTCTGGCGGTTACAACAACATGGGCGTATCAATAAGATATGATTATAGATGGTGGTAAGAATGGGTTTGTTTCAGAACTTGTGAAGATTTGATTTTAGGCTTAAGAATTAAAACTAAACTAGAAATAACAAGACTCAATTGAAGTTGATTTCAAGATATAGAGAGTACTGAGGTTAAGATTCCACTATTTACCAATTTTTAGAGTGATTTTAGTTCAATTATTGTAACTATGCAATTCACACATTTAATTTGGTTCTAAAATATTACAAAAGTAAAATTTAGAAATAACAATTGTATATCGAAAGCATAGGACATCAAAACCCTAGGATAAGCATGTTCCATCAATAGATATCACAGTTTCTTAACAAAAATTATTAAATCAATTTTTAATCCAAGCAAATAATCATGAATAGAATTACACAAATTAAATAAATAGAAAATACCACTTTTTCATTGGCAAAATAGCTTCCTCCATATCCCCAGGGATTAGGTTTAGCTCATCATGTTGAAAACACGGTCAAAATTCATATTCATTGCTCAAAAGTGTTTACAAGATGAAAAAGGAGAAAAAAATAAAGAAAACATCGAGTTTGCAATGTTTATAGGCGTTGCAGACTCACTGTTAGAAAACAAGTGTTTCAGACCTGAAGATAAACGTTGCAAAGATGAAGATATTCGTTGCAAATATGATGAAGAAACCGTGATAAATGGTACAAGAAACCATCGCCTATTCTCTGTTCTTCGTGTTCTTCAACAACAGAAAAATATTCTCTGCAACTTCTTGATTTTTCTCTTCGTAGCCTCTCTCTTCTCTCCCAAACTTTCTATATATCTTTCTAATCACCTCCAACACCCTTTACATACTCAACAACACCGAAAATACTCCACAATAACTCCATAGTAATCTTGTAATATTTTCTTTATCTTCTTTCCAAGTTTCGGGAATAATTTCCATTTTTATCTTCTTCACGCGTCTGATTGCGGCTACCACACTCCAACATATTATGAACAGCTCACAGAACGCGTCCCACTCCTTACAAAAACACGCACTTTCCAAATATGGCAAAGAAAATCCGAGAATATTTATCTTTCCATGTTTTACTCCAACTCGATTATTCATCCCAATTTAGTTGAATCAAACAACTATACCTTCCATGTTTAGCTCAATCAAGTTTATCCCAAGAGAAATTTTCGATTGAATATCTCCCAAACACCTCCAAAAATTGAACCCTAATTCTGCAACTCTTTTTCCCGCCAAAATTTTGTTTGAAATTTGAGAAGAAGATGGTGTCCCCCTATCCTCTGTTGGGTCCCTTTAGCACATTCCTGGGGGTGCCTTTTGAAATATTTCGAGCCAATTTTTCCAAAAGTGTTTATTTCCCAATAACACCTACACATACATAAAAACACAATATTAGTACAAAATTGAGTTCCAACATTATAAAGATTGAGAACAAATTAGACATATAAATGTGTCTATCAAATACCCCCAAACTTATTATTTGCTAGTCCTCGAGAAAATTTAATCTAAAAAATAAAAATCCTAACTCACTGTCGCAGGATCGTGATTGCACTTAGCGTGTGCAACAAGCCTTTGAACCCCTAGGTGTCCCTAGTGGACGAGTTTTGTCTCGTAAGGGTTTACAAAAGATATACCAACAAAACCTTTACTCCAAACTCTAGCTATTTATGAATGATTGAGGGTAGATACTAAACATGCATTTAGTTGGATACAAAATTCTTTGGATATGGAATAAATTACCCTATTTTGAATCCAATTGTTGTACACGAGTTTTTACTCAGGCGTACTAAAATTCATATATAAGAAAACAGAGCACTCCTCAGAGTGTCGTACAATAGACCACGATACTCGAAATCTATCAAATTTCAATCACATGAATAGATTTAGAAGATGGATATGGAGATGATGAAGTTTTCACATGTTGACTAAGGTGAATGGTGTTTCCCATATCTGTCTGAAGGTCATTGTTAGGATGAATTCTAATGGACTGAGATACGCTCCCACTGGTCTTAATCCTGATACTAATACCGTCTCAACTGGTATATACGAGGGCCCCAACAGTCGATTTATATAATTATTATTATTTTATTTTTATTTTATTTTTTTTTCTTGCTCGACAACATGATTTGATCTTTTGAATCTAAGCGCATGCTCCTTGTCAGCAAATTACATGATAGTTTCCATGGATCCTGCGTTCCACGCTTGCTTAGGCGACAGAGACAGGGAGAAGACACACATATTGTTATCCAAGTGTCTTTTTTTTTGGTAAAGTTCAATTAAAATAATAAGGTTTGTTCTCAATCATTCTGCTTCATCCCAGTATTGATAACAAGGCGATGTTGGTGCCCCACCGAATCACTTAGAGAAACACAACAAATTGCAAAATAAATACAGAACGTGATATGGTGACGACTCCGAGATGTGGTGACGACTATCATGTTATTCCTAACACATGAGCTATGTCCTTTTACGAATAGACCCTTTAGTTGGGTCCCTCAACTCCTATAGCCAAGAGGTTTGTTTCCATATAATTAGAATAGTCAGTGTCATCCTGAATCGTTCACAAGTTTCTAAATTTTGGAGTTTTTATTATTGCACTAAAAGTTTCTTCCTTACCCCCAAAATTAAATCTAACATTGTCCTCAATGTTTCAAATTAAATAGTAGTACCAAAAATATAGGTAACAAGAAGAATAAACAGATAAGTCAGAAAGATAGTACCTGAGTGAAGCGTAACAATTTTTCTCCGGAGAATAAGACAAAAAATAAAAACAAGAAAATAAAAACAAAAACCTACGAACTTTATTAATTTAAAACAACAACCTTGATGATCAATCAAGGTAAGCAGGGTCCTCCAAAGGGACCTCCTCAATATCACCTGTAGGAAAGGGCTCTAAAAAGGGTTTTAATCTCTGACCGTTAACCTTTGAAGAACTACTATCATCCAGTGTCACAATCTCAATATCATTATGAGGAAAAACAATGTGAACTATAAAAAGGACCCGTCCACCGAGAGCGTAACTCCCCGGGGAATAGATGCAAATGGTATCATACAAAAGAACTTTTTGACCCTGGAGAAAATGACTTTCTTAAAATATTTCTATCATGAAGAAGTTTCATTTTGTTCTTATACTCCTTAGCACTATCGTATGCATCTCTACGAATCTCGTCCAACTCATTGAGCTGGAGCTTCCTATGAGCCCCTTCCTTGTCAAGCAAAAAATTTAAGTTGTTTTACATCCCAATATGCTTTACGCTCTATGCTCTATATCGACGGCAAAATGACATACGTTGCCAAAAATACTAGACGATAAGGTGACATTCCAATGGGGGTCTTAAACGTTATACGGTAAGCAACGACCAGTCCTTCCGATTAGGATTAACTGTTTTCTGTAAGATATGTTTAATCTCCCTATTGGAAACCTCTACCTGACCACTAGTCTGTGGGTGATATGGGGTAGCTACTTTATGGGTAATACCATATTTCTTCATCAAAAGCCTAAGTGGTCAATTATAAAAGTGTGACCCTCCATTACTAATTATAAATCGCGGTGTACCAAAACGTGCAAATAAGTTATCATTCAAAAACTGGACCACAACCTTGTGGGTATTTGTTCTACATGAAACCGCCTCAACCCACTTAGACACATAGTCTACAGCGACAAGGATGTAAAAATAACCAAAATAATTAGGAAAAGGACCCATAAAATCAATGCCCCACACATCAAAGACCCAAATAGAATAAGGTTCAAAGGCATCATATTTCTACGGGAAATGGTTCCTAACTTCTTGCAACATTCACAAGTAACACAGTAACGGTGGGTGCCTTTAAACAACGAAGGCCAGTAGAATCCACACCGCAATATCTTAGCAACAGTTTTCTTAGCACTAAAATGACCCCCACAAGCATGATCATGACAAAAGGAAATAATACTAGACTGGTCACTCTCAGGTATACATCTCCTAATAATCTGGTATGTATAATACTTAAAAAGATAAGGATTATCCTAAAAGAAATGCTTAACCTCGGTGAAATCCTAGAACGATCTTGTTTAACCCAATATTGGGGCATTCGACCAGTAAAAAGATAGTTCACTATATTCTCATACCAAGGTAATCGGGAAACAAGTAAAATTTGTTTATCAGGAAAACTATCCCTCACAGGAGGGGAATCATCAGGGGAATCAAAAACAAGCCTAGACAAGTGGTAGGCTACTACATTTTCTGCACCCTTTTTGTCTCTAATTTCTAAAGAAAATTCTTATGACAAAAGGATCCATCTAATAAATCTACGTTTAGTATCCTTCTTGGACAGAAGATACTTCAAAGCAGCATGATCAGTAAAGACTATGACCTTAGAACATAAAAGATAGGATCAAAACTTGTATAAGGAAAAAACAATGGTTATTAAATCCTTCTCTGTGGTGGTATATTTAAGTTGGGCATCATTCAGAGTTTTGCTAAAATAGTAAATCACATGAAGTAATTTGTTTT
Source organism: Papaver californicum (assembly GCA_023531435.1). Classification (NCBI taxonomy): domain Eukaryota; kingdom Viridiplantae; phylum Streptophyta; class Magnoliopsida; order Ranunculales; family Papaveraceae; genus Papaver; species Papaver californicum. Next base: position 2,370,156 of record JAJJMC010023397.1, read on the forward strand.
CTCGTTGAACTAGCACAACACCAATAGTGTAATCTGAAGCATGATACATGATTTCAAAGGGTAGGTTACAATTAGGTGCCTGGAATATGGGGGCGGTAGTGAATAAAGTCTTAAGCTTCACGACAGCCTCTAAACAAGCATCATCAAAGACAAACTTAACATCTTTTTAAAGAAAATTGCAGAGAGGTCTAGAAATCAAGCTAAAATCCTTAATGAATCGACGATAAAAACTTGCATGCCCTAAGAATGACCTAATATCTCTTACGGTTTTTGGAACCTGTAAATTCTTTATAAGGTCAACTTTGGTTTTGTCTATATCTATACCCTTAGAAGATACGATATTCCCAAAAACAATTCCTGATCTAACCATGAAATGACATTTCTCCAAATTAAGCACTAAATTCTTTTCCTTACATCTAGTCAAGACTAATGTAAAATAATGGAAGCACTCATCAAAAGATAAACCAAACATTAAAAAATTATCCATAAAGACCTCTAAAAACCGTTCTACCATGTCAAAAAATATGCTCATCATGCAACACTGAAAAGTAGTGGGTGTATTACACAACCCGAAGGCATGTGTCTATACGCAAAGGTACCTAAGGCGCAAGTTAAAATAATTTTCTCTTGGTCTTCTGGGGAAATAACAATCTGATTATAACCAGAGTAGCCATCTAACAAGCAATAATGACTATGTCCTGATAATCGATCTAGCATTTGGTCAATGAAAGGAAGGGGAAAGTGGTCCTTCCTTGTGACCTTGTTCAATTTTATATAGTCAATGCAAACACGCCACCCCGCGGTCACTAGGGTTGGGATTAACTCATTATTATCATTTTGGACTACAGTGATACCTGATTTCTTGGGAACAACCTGAACGGGGCTGACCCACTCACTTTCTGAAATGGGGTAGATAATACCTTCATTTAAAAACTTAAGCACCTAAGTTCAAACTACTTCTTTCATGTTAGGGTTCAGTCGACGTTGCATCTCCCTAGAAGGTTCGGGTCGTCCTCTAAATGAATCCGATGCATCCAAACAGTAGGACTTATACCCTTAATGTATGTTAAGGTCCACCCTAAATATTCATTATTTTCTTGAAGTATGGTCACTAGCCTACTTTCCCGATCATTATCCAAGTCGGATGCTACAATTATAGGAAAAGTCTCAGATGGGCCTAAAAACACATATTTCAGTATCTGGCAATGGTTTGAGGTCCAACTTAAGAGGCTTTTCTAAAGAAGGAATTAAGGTAGAATTAGAAACTGGTAGTGTTTCGAGCTTAGCTTTCCATCTATTAGTATCTAGCACAGGGTAGAGTCTAACAGAGCATTTAATTGATCAATGGTGCTATCATCGTCAAAATCTAAGCAAAAATGGGATAGAAAACTCTCTAATGGTCTTCAGATAAGATGTTTGGTAATGACTCCTGAACTGATGTTCTTATCATGTTCACCTCTTCAATGCATGTGTCATCTAGCTCAGGGGGTTGCTTAATAATATTGAAAATATTTACCTTAATAGTCATATTACCAAAAGATAAATTCATAATACTATTTCGACAATTAATGATCACATTAGATGTAGCTAAAAACGAGCGACCTAATATCACATGTATCTGGTTTTCTGGGTCAGGAACAGGTTGGGTATCTAGGATAACAAAATATACAGGATAAATAAACCTATCGAACTCAATAAGAACATCCTCGACAATACCACGAGGAATTTTCACAGACCTACCAGCTAACTGAAGTGTTATCTGGGTAGGTTTTAAGTCACCAATTCCTAGATGGAGGTACACATGGTACGAAAGTAAGTTCACACTGGCTCCTAAGTCAAGTAATGCTTTCTCTACAAGGTAGTTACCTATTGTGCAAGAAATGATAGGGGAACCTAGGTCTTTGTAATTAAGAGTTGTGTTTTTCTGGATAGTTGAACTCACATGAATAGCTAAAGGCTTTTTTTTGTACACTAAGCTTTCGTTTTCGCGTACAAAGATCCTTAAGGAACTTGGCATAAGTAGGAATCTGCTTAATTGCATCTAATAAAGGAAGATTGATGTTGACTTGCTTAAAAATATCTAATATATCATTAAAGTTGGTATCCTTCCTAGTTGGTACTAGAAGTTGTGGGACTGGGGCTCTGGGCACAAAATTGAGCTCAGCGGGAACCGCATTTGACTCTTTAGAGACTTTATCAGTCCCTTAAGCTACAGGCTCAGAAGGGTGAACTACAGCATGTTCACTATTGGGAAAGATTACCTTATTGTCTACCACTCTACCACTCCCAAGGTTTTTAATTGAATTCACATGATTTGATGATTTCTCACCAGAAGATAACTTATGAACTCCTCTAGGGTTGGGTTGTGTTTCACTAGGAAACTTACCGTTTTCTCTCAAAGACTCATTTATCTGACTAATCTGGATTCGAAAATTGGAAATAACCTGTTTTTTTTTCCTATGCAATCCTATTATTAGCATGTAAACTTTATTCAACATATTGCTAAACTTAGTAGTGTTCTGAGCTAACATGGTGGGAGACTCTTCTAAACTCATGATCTTCTTATCTGAAGGGCTCTGAAATTATGCTGGTCCAGAAGGATTCTTAGTACAACCAAAACTTGGGGGAACCTGAGGGTTACTAGACTGACCTTGATTCTGGCCCTTAAACCAAGAAAGGTTTGGATGGTTTCTCCAATCAAGGTTATAGGTTTCTGAATATGGGTCAAACTTCTGACGGTTATCATATCTAGTGTTATTGTAAATAGCATAGGCTTTCTCTTCAATAGTCTGTCCTTCCCAAAATGACTTGGGCTTTATTCCACAACTAGATTGACTCAATTCTAAGTCTTCTAACCGTTTTGCTATTTCGGCATCTGATTCAAGAATTCCATCTACCCTATTGATATTACCTCTACTCAGTCAAATTTTTCTTTGGGGTCCTTACTACATTCCCATTGCTGGGTTTTTTCGGCAATTTCATTCAAAAATGTCATTGCCTCATCAATAATTTTACTATCAAAACTCCATGTACACAATGACTCGACCATGATCGTCGTTAGATAATCTAGCCCTTCATAAAGGATCTGGACTAGTCTAACCTTTTCTAAATTGTGATCGGGACATTGTATTAATAAATCATTAAACCTTTCCAAATATGTATACAAAGATACAAAGATTCTCCCTCTTGCTGTACAGTTGTGGAAATCTCGTGCCTAATAGATGATGTTTTGTGCCTAGTGAAAAATTTAGATAAAAAGGCAGTTGTAAGCTGTTCATATGTTTCGGTGGATTCAAATGTAAAACTATATAACCAAGATTTGTCCTTTTCTCTCAGGGAAAAAGGAAACAACCTAAGTTTCAAATCTTCATCAGACAGGTTGTGAATTCTTAGGGTACTACATATTTCTTCGAATTCCCTAATATGAAAGTAGAGGTTTTCATTTTCTTTTTCTAAGAAGATTGGGAGCATCTGTATAGTCCCACGTTTTAACTCATAGTTTACTTTAGTCACATCTAACTTGATACATGATGGACGAGAAGTCCTAGTGGGATTCAACAAATCTTTTAAAGTTGCAATTTCTAGAACAACTGGAAAACTAGGAATAACTTCCTCACTAAGAGACAAATTCTCAAAACTAAAGTTTACAAAAATCGGGTTCTCAAAGAAAGGGTTTCCTAAATTCTCAATTTTAAAGACAGTTTCTATTCTCGTGACTAATCAAACGACTAATAGAATCTCTTCTCCAGGCACGATCACTTAAGGCTTTAGGAGGCCTGGGCATGCAATAAAATAACTCCTAATTGGAAGGGAATTCTAAACAAACACAAGCAAGGCTGACTCGACCAAGCAAACTTATTTAATCTAGCAAACAAAAAGCATGACGGCTCCACTTAGATTGTTTCTAGACCAGCTTTTATTCTTCAAAAAAGCAATTATTTACAGTTTTATTAAACCTCTTGATCCGATCTGAGTTAGATTAAGTTGATCGAAGAGAAGCAAGATAAGCTCTATGGAGCTTGGATATTCCTACCTCTTTGGAAAACATTTCCTTGGGTTACAAGGTGACACAATTCAACTTAAAAGAATCATCCTGATCCTTGAGTTGAGCTAACAAAGTAACCAATACAATCCTTCCAAAAGATTTTCCATTAAGCTTGTTACCCTATCGGTCTTCTTCTAGTCAAATTTGAAGGATTAGTTTCGCGTTAGGTAACGTGTTCCTAAGGCTGGCAAGAAGGAAACGGTGATGAAATCCGAGTCCTTATCTCATTCATTTCCCTTTACTAGAAAATAAATCTGTATTCAGTTCTCAACAAATATGCATACGAAAGAATACAGTAACCTACTTGCAGGGGATTCGTGGGTTGATCGAGTCTTACCTCTCGTATCAGACGGGGGATGAATCGATTGTAGTCGACTCGGGCCACCGATTCTTGTGTCAGTGTACGAACCCGAGGGGCCGAGACAATATCGTAATTGTCGTCCTTCCTTGTTGCAGTTTATATTTAAATTACCCTTCCGTAGGGTTTAAAAATAATAATAATGTCCAAAGTCCCAAAATAAAGTCCAAAAGTGTCCAATAATAAAAGAAAAATTACAAAAATAATAAAATATTTCCTAATACAATTTCCTAAAATGAGAAACAAATAAAATCTATAAAACAAATCTAATTAAAAATAAAAAAAAATTGTCTTCTTTTTCGTTCTTTTAGCTTTAACTTTAACTCCAATTTCTTAATAACCAAAATCTTTGGCTCAATTTCCTTTCAATCCAAAATCCAAAACCTGTAGCAAAAAGATAAATACCCCAAGAAACGTAAAATAGAACAAAGTAAAAATAATTCGAAAAACAAAAATAAAAACCTAAAATAAATCTAAAACTCTAAGCCTAAAGACAAGTCTGTGTCGGCGCCGCCAAAAATTGATATGATTATAGATGGTGGTACGAATGGGTGTGTTTCAGAACTTGTAAAGATTTGATTTTAGACTTAAGAATTAAAGCTAAACTACCAATTGAAAGACTCAATTGAAGTTGATTTCAAGATATAGAGAGTACTGAGGCTAAGATTCCACTATTTACCAATTGTTAAAGTGATTTTAATTGAATTATTGTAACTATGCAATTCATACATTCAATTTGATTCTAAAATATTGCAAAAGTATAATTTAGAAATAAAAATTGTATATCGAAAGCATGGGACATCAAAACCCTAGGCTAAGCATGTTCCATCAATAGAAATCACAATTGCTTAACAAAAATCATTATATCAATATAGGCGTTACGGACTCACTGTTACAAAGCAAGTTTTCAGAGCTGGAGATAAACGTTGCAAAGCTAAAGATATTCGTTGCAAACGTGATGAAGATACCGTGATAGATGGTTGAAGAAACCGTCGCTTATTCTTTGTTCTTCGCTTTCTAATCACCTCCAACACCCTTTATATACTCAACAAAACCGAAAATACTCCACAATAACTCCATAATAATATTGTAATAATTTCTTTATCTTCTTTCCAAGTTTCAGGAATAATTTCCATTTTTATCTCCTTCACGCGTCTGATTGCTGCTACCACACTCCAACATGTTACAAACAGCTCACAGAACGCGTCCCACTCCTTACAAAAACACGCAATTTCCAAATATGGCAAAGAAAATACGAGAATATTTCTCTTGCCCTTTTTTACTCCAACTCGATTATTCAACCCAATTTAGTTGAATCAAACAACTATACCTTCCATGTTTAGCTCAATCAAGTCCATCCCAAGAGAAATTGGTGACTGAATCTCTCCCAAACACCTCCAAAAATCGAACCCTAATTCTGCAACTATTTTTCCCACCAAATTTTTGTTTGAAATGTGAGAAGAAGATGTTGTCCCCCTATCCTCTGCTGGGGTACCTTTAGCACATATCCTGGGGGTTCCTTTAATAATTTTTCGAGCCGATTTTTTCAAAAATGTTTATTTTCCAAAATCACCTACACATACATAAAAATAATATTTGTACAAAATTGAGTTCCAATATTATAAAGATTGGAAACAAATTAGACACATAAATGTGTTTATCACAATACCCCATGACAAAGAAGTTACAAAGTATGTGGTAAGTTGGAGCGGTTGAATAGATAATTGAGTAATGGTCTAGAAGTTTCTAAAAACTTCCCAAGACAAAGTGGACGATTATTCCCACAACCTCCACATCTCCATTTCCCCACAACTCCCACTACTTTACAAGGAAAGTGTGTGGTATCAAATCATTATAAATAGGCTGCTTACCATTTCAAAAACAAGACAGAACCGAGAAAGGATAGAAAATCATCCTCACAAGCTCTGCTATTTATCCACCACAAAAAACAATTCTACTCAAAATTCCTTCAATTTCCTTTGCTTCCCTCCCCTAAGATCAACACATCCACTCTATTTGTAACTGAAGCAGAACAAATACAAATATCCAATTTTTTTGGAATTATTTTGCACGATTTTGATCCTCGAACCTAAAAAGTACTTAAACAGTAGATTGTTTTTCCTAGGAGAAATTTTTAGGTACAAGCACATTGTTAAAACACCATTACCCTGCAGGAGTACTATATTATCCACGAAATGGAATGCCATCAATGTTTACCCGACTGATTCAACCCAAAGCCTCAAACCAACAAATTTTTGAAAAAACTAAAGTTGATTTGTATCAATGATACCACTAACAGTGCAAGTAATCATCAACAAATAACAACTCAAAAACAAAAAAAATATGAACTTATCCATACCCACAAAAGCAAACTTCAATAAATTCTACTAAAGCTAATTCAGTGAGCTTATCCATATTCAGTGAGCTGCACATAGAGAATAAAGATGTTATTTGTAAAAAGAAAGAAATTAACCTTCTTTTTCAGCTTGCCAGGGAGCCCATCAAGGTTCTCAATCCTAGCTTCCATCTGACCTACAACCACATTGAAACAAAATGTAAGCAATTTAAAGGAATCAAAACTAAACATTGGTTACATGAACACTTCTTAATTGAGGTACACTCAGAATTATATTTATGAGAAGATTTTTAATTGAATTAACATACACTTGTAGAAGTGAAATTATAGTAGACGATGTCACGATGGACTTTACATATCTAAAAAGGTTAAGAGAAAAAGATTTTAATATCATATCTAAAATGGCAATTAAAGAGGAAGACTGTGAAACAAATCAATAATTGGTAAACCCAAATCCGTATTTTAACCATGTTTTTTGATGCTCTAACAAATGAAAAATCAACAGTTTTAGGGTACCTAAAAGAAAAAAATAAATCAGAAAATTTAGATTTATATAGGATAAAATTGAGAAACGAAAGGAAATAGAAGAATGAAATCTTCACTAGCCTTGAATTATCTATTGACTTTATCTAAACCAACAGTATTAGAGTCTATGTGAGCACCTATCAATCTCTGGCCTTGAATCAAAGTCTTTTATATACATAGATAAATAGAAATCAATAGTTTAGCTCCCGAAAAATGTTAGTCAGTAATTTAGACTCGTGAATTTAACATGTATGTTTAATCCCGACTCTTCACCGCCAGAAGGTATAATCAACACCTACAAATAAAAAAAAAATCAATAAGAAAATACCAAAAATACCAAAAACGGGGTTTCCCAATTATTATACCTTGCATGAGTTTGTTACTATGACCACGAAGCTTCCAAACAACCGATATTAATACCTAGGACCTTTGACTGCCAAAACTATTAATTACAAATATATGCAAAACAAAATAAAAAATAAAAAATAGGTTTTCACGATTTTATACCTTATATTTATTACGGCCAAAAAGATCAGAACAACTGATATCAACATCCTTGAAATCCGACCACCGCAGTTGTCAATCACAAAATATGCAAAACAGAAAATACACATGCGAATACAAATAAAAATCTACAAAACACAAATACCACAGAGAAAAATATCTAATTCATCACCTCATTTATACACGACATCACCACATGTTGATTCATCGCCGATATAATAAAAAGAGGTACCAGCAACAGCATGAAAGATGAGAACTTACCTTTGCTCGAGTACTTTATATAGAGAGCATCCAAGCCATAATTTCCATAAAAAAAATCGATTTTGGAAACAAAAATCCCTAGTTTAGGAAATAACAACCTAAAAGTTACTAAACTTTCATAATTTTGGATAGCTACATCGTAAAGATTCGATCTTAATCTAAATATAGATATATATAAACAATCCTTCTAGCAATTCCTAGATTTGCTAGCTAAATACATTGAACGGAAAAGGCAAAAATAAATAAAAATTTATTTTTAGATAAAGATTTAGTATAACTTTGTCCCAAAAATGGAAATTAAAAAGACTCTTTCCGCATAAAACATCAAAATAACGTAAAAAAACAAATCCATGACGTGTAAAATAAAATTTCCGTAAATTTTTTATTTTTTTCACATATTAGTCTTTATTACAAATCTATCTTTAGTAATCAAGTTGCTGCAAATCCGATGGTATGGATTTTATAAAAACCATGTAAACATGGTGTAACAATAATGATGAATTTTCAACCAATCAGGAGCAAGGGTTTCGCCCACCCAATAACACAAAAGGAGGGTGAACGCTACGGTTCACCTTGAAGCAAGAGATCGATCTGATTTAAAAAAAATGAACGACCACGAAATATAATGGGAGTAACTTGTTTTTCAGCCAACCAGAAGCCGGGGTTTTGTTGACCGCCCAATAGGAAGGGAGGTTAGCGCAACTCTCAGTGTGGAGTGAAGGATGCATTGGAGTGTTTAGGTTGTTGATTTAAAGGGATTATATCTAGTTTTTGTTGGAAGTTAAGTTACTGAGTACACAAACAATAACACCAATTGTAATTTCTTATAATTCTAAACAAACTCTCTTTTTGTCAATTTAACAAACACTTTATATGCCAACAACAAGTTTCACCAATGTAAGATTTTTATTGATTCCAAATAGAAATTTTAGCAATACATAATTAAGACATGAACAGTAGGAAAAACAACATTCAAATGAGAAATAAAACGCAATCAATTTGCATTGAGGCAAGTTAGACTCTTTTCTTAAAGCATTAACATCCTATACCTTGGTGCTGGTATGAACCTAGATGAACACTTACTAAGAGATACAACAATGCCTTGAAGATTACCTAACACTTGAATATTTTTAAGAGAACGAATGCAATCACGCAGCAATAAACCCACAAACAAAATCACAAGTCTAGTTTTTCTTAAAATGCTAAAGAACTCTTTGTTTTAAAATGCTTGTTCTGTGTTTGAATAAGAAGAGAAAATGGGTTTTTATCTGTGTTGAAACAACACAACGGTTGGATAATTTCAATCGTATCCTTTGGATCGTGAATAGTTATTACTCATGAGATTTGATTTCGACCGTTAGATTGTGTCTGTATATAATTCAAAATTATAATCTATTAAATCCCGTTTGGTCGCAATTGTTCCAGTCAGATTGAATACCCTCAATTTCACTAATTAAATTATACCAAATTCTCATTCATCTTGGAAATGCACTTGAGTGCTAGTTCAAGTGTATATGTCCCACTATCCGCCACATGAATGGAATTGTTTAACAGAATTGCAGAATGATAATCCTAATCTCTAATGCACACACTAGGGAGTTTGAGTGGAAAACTTCACTGCGTCAGGAAAGATAGCTTATGGCTTTGAGTCTTCCTTAGTGAATATTTACCAGGTTTACTGGTTGCTCAGTGAACGCGATGTCTTGATCTGGTCAACTTTATAATATGAACCGATGAAGTAGATATCACACAACTTATTTCTTACATGATTGATTCTCGGTTGTGTCCATTTCGGCCTTGGACAATCTTGGTATTCATGAGTGCTCTAAAGTAACATAGTCTTATAGTTATCATAGAAGCGGAAGCACTTCACACTCATATAGTTGATCTCATATTTGAGAGTATCCTACCATACTTTTCTCAGTTCCACTAAGCTATATGAATCATTAAAGAGAATTTTCAACCTTTAACTTGACAGGCAACACTGTTTCATCATAGAAATGGGAAAGAGAGTTAATCTTTCCTAGTATTTCCGGCGAATATTAATTTACAACTTAGTTGTCCCTTTTGAACATAAACCATATGTTCTCCAATCACTAGGTTAGGTTTCGTCTATAAACTTACTCATGATTTGTAGGAAATAATTCCATTTCCTCGATGATGCAATTATTGACTCTCTGGATAACCCTTTTGTTAATGGATCTACTATATTATCCTTAGACCTTATGTAATGACCCGACCTTCCACTGATATTGTCCCCACTTAGCCACTGTGGTCATCCAGCAGTATGGGATTTTCTAAGGGCACCGCTGCGGTCATTCAGCAGCATCTTCCCGGGAGGTCACCCATCCCTGGATTACTTCCGCTCGAGCATACTTAACTGCATAACTTTTTTCCAACTCTGGAGCAAACTGTGCTGAAAAAGCCTCGGTATTATGAAAGGACAAACCATTACTTATATTCCATTCATCAAACCCTACCTGCCGAATCGGGGTATTACACTACCACCGCCTCAAATTGGAACCTCCCCCGGCTCCAGAATATATACAAGACCATATCTTCGACGTTCACTGTCACTCATGAGACAAGTACCTGGAACATCCCGTCCAGCGTACTCTCTCACCCTCAGTAGGTGACCCGTAGTTGGATCTAGTACCATTTGTAATGACCCGACCCTCCACCGATATTGTCCCAACTTAGCCACTACGGTCATTTGGAAGTGTGGGGTTTTCAACGGGCACCACTGCGGTCATCCATCAGCATCTTCCCATGAGGTCACCCATCCCTGTATTACTCCCGCCGAGCACGCTTTACTGCAGAACTTTTTTGCCTCTGGAGCCAACTGTGCTGAAAAGGCCTTAGTGTATCAAGGAAAAACCATTACTTATATTCCATGCGATGAACCCTACGTGCTGAATTGGGGTATTATAATACCACCACCTTAAATTTGAGTTGTCCTTGGCTCTGGAATATACAAGCCCAAATCTCCGACATTCCTTGTCACTCATGAGACCAGTACCTGGCACTCCATCCATTAGGATTCATCCTGGTACTGACCTTCAGACAGATATGGGAAACACCGTTCACCTTAGTCAACACGCGCAAACTTCATTTTATCCACATCCATCTTCTAAATCTTTTCATGTGATTGAACTTTGATAGATTCTGAGTATTGTGTTTGAACGACTATCTGAGTAGAACTTTGTTTTTTTATATATGAATTTTAGTATGCTTGAGTAAAATTTCGTTTACAGCAATTGGACTCATATAGGGTAATGCTTCCAAGAGCCGAAGAATTTAGCATGCCAACTAAATAGCTTGTTTAGTGTTTATCCTCAATCGTTCACGAGTAGTTAAAACTTGGAGTAAAAGTTTTGTGGGTATACCTCTTGTAAACCCTCATGAGACGTAACTCGTCCACTAGGGATACCTAGGGGTTTAAAGGCTTATTACATATGCTAAACGTAGTCGCGATTCCTGCAAAAGTGAGTTAGGATTTTATTTTATTAGATTTGCTCGAGGACTAGCAAATAGTAAGTTTGAGGGTATTTGATAGACACATTTTTGTGTCTAAATTGTGCTTGATTATATATTTTGATAGTGTTCGATTTTGTACTATTTATGGGTTTTTATTTCTTTGTAGGTATTTTCGAGAAATAAATATTTGTGGGAAAATCGGCTCAAAAAGTGATAAAGAAACTCAGGAAAAATTATTAAAGGCACCCAGACAGTTGTTAAAGGAACCCCTCTTTCAAAATTCAAAAACTGAAATTGGAGGGAAAAGAAAAGCTTTACGTGAGAAACTTCTGGATGATGCTGAACCGAATTCAAAGGGGTTTAAAACTTGTTTTTGATATCCCAAACTGAAGAAACACCCAAGATATGAGCAACACATGTTAACCAGAGTGATTCACACCGGAAAAATCGCTGGAAAATTCATGTCACAGCCGGAAAAATAAATCCTATCGGATTCGGATTAACAAGTATTTGGAGTTTGATTTGGCTTATCTTTTGTGTTCTAATCGGTTAAGGAAGGTCCCTAGGGTTCACTAATCCTATAAATAGCAAAGAATAACAAGAAACAAGCAATCCAGAGCAGCCGGAAAAATTCCAGAAAAAAAAGAAAAATCTGTTGGTGGAAGAACTTACGGCTCCAAAGAACTATCATTTTCTCTGTCGCTAAACCCGTTGTTTATTCATTCAAAATTCTGAAGCGGACAGAGTCTGTACTTTATTTATGTTCTCTTCAACCACACAGAGAACACTCTCTGTAACGTTTATAAGCGTATCAAATCTCTGTGTTACTTTTATTTCATCATTGTAAACACTTTTTGAGCTATGAAAAACTATTTTGAGAGTGTTTCCAACATGATGAGTTAATCACCATCACTGGGATGATGGAGAAAGCTATTTTTCCAATAATAAAGTGGTAATTCTTATTTTACTTATTTTTTGTAATTCTTTTACTATTATTTGCTTTGAATTAAAATTGGAAAAAATGGTTTTTATCAATTAGTTGTGTTTTCTTTTGATGAGTCATGTTGGGGTTAGAGCTTTTGATGTCCCATGCTTTTGATGTACAACTATTATTTTGAAAACCTAACTTTGGCAATATTTTGGATAAACTGAATATACGAGTTGCAAGAGTTTTATCACTTGAAAAATTGGCTAATGGTGGAATCCTTAGTCTCAGTCCTTTCCATAATTTAAAATCAATTTTACTTTAATCTGTTTTATTTTTAGTTATTAAAAATTAGGTTTAAAAATAGAATCTTTACAAGTCTGAGTATCCAACCTTTTTACCACTATTTAAAATTACATCACCCGTCTAACATACTCTCTCACCCTCGGCAGGTGACCCGTCGTCGGCTATGATACCATTTTTAATGACCCGACCCTCCGTCGATATTGTTCCCACTTAGTCACTACGGTCATCCAGTAGTGTGGGGTTTTCTACGGGCACCACTGCGGTCATCCAGCAGCAGCTTCCCGGGAGGTCACCCATCCCTGGATTGCTCCCGCTCGAGCACACTTAACTGCATAACTTTTTTCCAACTCTGGAGCCAACTGTCCTGAAAAGGCCTCGGTATTATGAAAGGACAAACCATTACTTATATTCCATTCATCGAACCCTACCTGCCGAATTGGGGTATTACAATACCACCACCTCAAATTGGAACCTCCCCCCGCTCCAGAATATATACAAGATCATATTTCCGACGTTCCCTGTCACTCATGAGACTAGTACCTGGAACACCCCGTTCAGCGTACTCTCTCACCCTCAGTAAGTGACCTGTCGTTGGCTCTGATGCCATTTGTAATGACCCGACCCTCCACCGATTTTGTCCCCACTTAGCCACTACGGTCATCCGGCAGTATGGGGTTTTCAACGGGCACCGGTGGGGTTATCCAGCAGCAGCTTCCCAGGAGGTCACCCATCCATGAATTACTCCCATCCAAGCACGCTTAAATGTAGAGATTTTTTGTCAACTCTGGAGCAAACTGTGCTGAATATGACTCAGTGTTAGGAAAGAAAAACCATTACTTGTATTCCATTCGGGAAACCCTACGTGCCGAATTGGGGTATAACACCTTATATGACTCACTGTTATAATTCCAGCAGATCGTAATTGCTTGATGGTTTCATGTCTTCGATGAACATGTCGAGACTTACCTTTATAAATTTTACTATGAGCCTTAGATATTGATGCTTGATTGTTGTAATGAATGTTAGTTCCCAACACGGGCTTAAGACATATTGGTATATCTTCTAGAAAATTTCAAAGCTATTCAGCTTCTTCCGCTGCTTTATATAAAGTGATATATTCAGATTTCGTAGTTGATCTAGAAATCAACGTTTTTCTGGACGATTTGCATGAGATAGAAGTCCACCCATAATAAATACATAGCCACTAGTAGCCTTAGTATCATCAGTATCTGAGATCCAATCAACATATCCCTCTAGAACCGCTGGATATGTTGTATAATGCATAACATACTCCTTCCGGTGAGTTTTTTTAGGATTTCTTGTGAATATACTCAACTTACTCACTACACATGCTACGTATAGCCTTGTACAAATCATTAGGTACATTAAATTTCCAATTACTCGAGAATATTCTAATTGATCCACCTTTTTACCCAAATTGTTTTTGAGATGGATGATGGGATCTAATGGTGTTCTAACCACTTTGTTGTCATTCTTGTTGAATCTCTCCAAAATTTTATCGACATATTGTTCTTGAGATAATTTAATCCATTATTTAGTTCTAGAGATTTTTATTCCAAGAATAACATTTGTTTTACCTAAGTCTTTCATATCGAAATTTTTAGACAACATTTTTTTTGTGGATTTTATAATTTCTGGTTTGTTTCCCATTATTAATATGTCATCCACATACAAACAGATTATCACTAACCATGTTTGTGTTTTTTTAGTGTAGACAAATTTGTCACACTCGTTTATCTTAAACACATTTGATAATACTGTTTTTTCAAACTTTTCATGCCATTCTTTAGGTGCTTTCTTTAATCCGTAAAGCGACCTAACCAATTTTCATATTTTCTTTTCTTTACCGGGTACTACAAATCCTTCCGGTTGTTCCAGTATATTTCTTCCTCCAATTCCATTAAGGAAGGCAGCCTTTACATCCATTTGATATATTTCTAGATTATACAATGTTGATATTGTTATAAGCATTCGTATAGAGGTGATTCTAGAAACCTGAAAATAGGTGTCAAAATAATCTAAGCCTTCTCTTTGTTTAAAGCCTTTAACTACGAATCTGGTTTTATACTTGTCAATTGTTTCATCAGTTTTTAATTTTTGTTTAAAAACCTATTTGTTACCCAAAGGTCTAAAAACAAGATACAAATCAACCAACTCCCAGTGTGATTTTGCATGATGGAATCTACTTCGTTGTCGACCGCCTCGTTCCAAAATGGCGCTTCCGGAGTCGACATGGCTTTCCTAAATGTTTGGGCTCATCTTCAAACATACATATTATAAACTCAGGACCAATTTTTTTTTACAATTTTTGCGCTTTTACTCTTTCGCGGATCAATTTCATATACTTGTTGTACAGGTAATTGTAAAAAGTTAGTGATTCATTTTCTTGTGCGCCTACTTCCTTCTTCTTCAAATGAATTACACTATTTTATGATTTCCAAGGAAACACATTTTCAAAGAAAGCCAGATTCCTTGATTCCATAATAATGTTTACATGTATATCATCTATATTTGATTTGTAAATAAGAAATCTATAGGCATTGTTATGTTCAGCGTACCTATGAAAACACAATCAGCTAATTTCGTTCCAATCTTAACTTGTTTAGGAGGAGGCACTACAACCTTTTCCAAGCACCCACACACTTTGATGTAGTTATACGAAGGTCTTTTACCTTTCCATAACTCGTAAAGAGTTTTATCCTTTTTTCTTATGGGATGATTTATTTAGAATGTAGTTCGATGTAAGTACATCCTTCCCCCACAAGTTAACGGGTTCTCCGGCATTGATTAAGAGAACATTCATCATCTTTTGGTGTACGGTTTTTCCGTTCTGGAAGGTCGTTTGACTGTGGACAATATGGTGGAGTCACTTGGTGAATGATACCATGATTTTTGCACAATTCTGCAAAAGGTATTTCATACTCTCCACCTTTGTCACTCTTCAAAATTTTACTCTTTCGATTAAGTCGTGTTTCAACTTTATTTTTGTAAAGTTCAAACTTTCAAGAGCTTTATCTTTACTTCTCAACAAGTAAATCTGACAACATTATGTATTGTCGTCAATAAAAGTGACAAAATATTTCTTACCACCTCTCGTTTGAACTATTTTCAAATCATACAAATCTGTATGAACTAAATCTAATAGTTCTGTCTCTCTTTCCATCGTATGATATGGAGGTTTAATAAATTTTTCCTTAACACATATTTCATATTTTCTTGTCGAATCTATGTCAAACTGTGGTAACAAGTGCATTCCCATAAGTTTTCTCATGGAATTGTAATTCACATGGCCTAATCCTTCGTGCCAAAAAAACAGATTCAAAATGTAAGCAGAAGAAACATCTTTATTTATCTTAGGTATAACAGTTATTACATTAGCTTTGAAGAGCCCTCTACTGAGGTAGCCTTTTCCAACATACATTTCATTCTTAGAAATTACAAAATGATTTGATACAAATACTAACTTGAAACCATTTTTAACAAGAAGACCACCTGAAATCAAATTCTTTTTTATATCAGGAACATGCAAGACATTAGTCAAGGTTAGTTTCTTTCCGGATGTGAACTTGAGTACCATATTTCCCGTACCTTGAAATTCCGTCGTTGCTACGTTACCCATGTAAACAGGTTCCGTATTCTTTGTCTCCTCGTAGATTGTGAACATAATGCGGTCTGAACATACATGTCGAGTTGCACCTATGTCAGCCCACCATTCATTTAGATTGTTTACCGAATTGATTTCAGAAATCACATAAATCATTAGTGATACCATTGGCACATCAAAGTTCATATTTTAAAACTTTTCAGTCACCATTGCAACCATGTTAAGGTCAGGTTTATCATAAGAAACTTGGATCATTTTTTTTCTTTTTTTTTTTGGACCTGCAATCTTTTGCATAATGACCCTTTTTACAGCAGTTATAACACTCACCATCAATTTTCTTTTTCTGGTAACCCTTGATCTTGTTCGAGCCATGGCTCTTTCTCTTCCGTTTTTTTTCCAGTACTATTACCTCCCTCTACTATGTTAACTTTGTTAGTTTCAGATTGAAAAGTACTTTTCTTTTCGGCGCTCCGACCCTCTTCTTCGATTTGTAATCTGAAAATTAGATTTTCCAAGTTCATTTCTTTTGTCTTGTGTTTGAGATATTTCTTGAACTCTCTCCAAGAAGGGGGAAACTTCTCAATTAGTGCTTCTACTTGGAAAGACTCACTAAGAGTCATTAGTCATCAATGCTGACTTCAATTCATGTAATATGATTTGAAACTCTTGAACTTGTGACATGACTGATTTTGTATAATTCATTTTGAAATCCAAGAACTTAGCAACAATAGATTCTTTATGCCGACAGATTCTGTCTTGTACTTCATCCCAAAGAGTCCCACACCTCCTTTGCGGTACTCAAATGTTGATAAACCCCATAAAGAGAATCCACCAAGGAGTTTAAAATGTAGTTTTTGCATAGAAAGTCTAAGTGCTTCCATTATTCAACTGCATATACTTGGTGAACATACCTTCACTGACCTTTGGAGGATCTTCAGTCAAGTACATAGCCATCCCTAAGGTGATCATATAAAACAACATTTTGTTTTGCCAACGCTTAAAATCAAAGCCATTGAACTTCTCTGGCTTATCTGCATGGTGAGGATTATGCAATGAAACACCATTGTTGGAAGGACCAACCTTGGTGAAAGAACCAGCATTGTTGGAAGTACTAGCGTTTGTGGTGGACCCCGGAATGGGGCTTGTTGTGTCGTTGCCCTTGTTATTCATCATTGTTTTTCAAGAAACAAGACACCAAAGTTTTATACCTCTTTTTTTTTTTTTTCTAAAACAATCACCAAAATTCAGTAACTTCCAAAATTGAGTAATACCCAATTCACTTAATGCTTTAAGATTTTTGGAAGTTAAGTTACTGAATACACATAAGCAACAACACCAATTGTAATTTCTTACAATTCTAAACAAACTTTCTTTCTGTCAATGTAACCAACACTTTATATGCCAACAACAAGTTTCACCAATGTAAGAATTTTATTGATTCAAAATAGAAATTTCAGAAATACATAAATAAGACATGAACAATAAGAACAAAAACATTCAAATGAACTATAAAACGTAATCAATTTGCATTGAGGCAAGTTGGACTCTTTCCATAAAGCATTAACATCCCATAACTTGGTGCTCATATGAACATGGATGAACACTTACTAAGAGATAAAACAATTCCTTGAAGATAACCCAACACTTGAATATCTTTAAACGAACGAATGCGATCACGCACCAAAAAACCCTCAAACAAAATCACAAGTCTATTTTGTTTTCAAAATGCTAAAGAAATCTCTGCTTTGGAATGCTTGTTCTGTATTTGAATAAGAAGAGATAATGGGTTTTTACAACGGTTGGATAATTTCAATCGTGATCGTGAACAGTTATTACTCATGAGATTTGATTTCGACCGTTAGATCGTGTCTCTTTATAATTCAAAATTATTATATATCTAATCTGTTTTAGTCGCAAATGTTCCGTTCATCTTGAATACCCTCAATTTCACTAACTGAAATTATATCAAATTCTTGTTTATCTTGGAAATGCACTTGAGTGGCCAGTTCAAGTGTATATTTCCCACAGTTTTGACTTTAGATTTTTTCATTTTCGGTTTATTTTTTAAATTTAATATTCAATGATCAGTACATAATTTATATGTTTAGAGTGTCATTTTCTTACACCGATTTGCTAGATTTTATATGAATTATCATGTATTATTATTACTTTTGGATATTATATATTTTGTAGGTTATATCTCTAAAATAAGTGAAAATTGAGTGTTTTGAAAGGAGAAATGTCAAAGACTAAATAGAGCTTTGTCAAATCTAGGATTTTTACCCACCATGTTGAAGAGGACGAGAAAACGAAGCCAGTGACGAAAGAACGAGGTCATTATGACTTCGTACGAGAAAGTTATGGGAGAAAAGAGTTTTGCTTAAAAAGTGCTAAAGGCACTCGCTCATTTACTAAGGGTTATCCAACATTTGAATTTTGTTAAAAGTGCCAACAGTGTGGCTAAGGGATATCCTCGTCTTGTTTACAAAGATTTAGGGTTCTCCGTTTCTGAGTTCGACGCTGCCACTTAAGGTGGGTTGGATTATTTTTGTCAAGCAAAAGTGAGAGCAGCAAGAAGATTTAGAAGAGGGGTTTGAAGGGTTTTCGAACATAGTAAGGAATCAATGGGTTTTGGTTTTAATCTCGATTAGGTTAGTTGATTCTATGATGGTATCGATGATCTGAGATGATGAAGCTACTTCAGTCTAACTGAAGATTAATGGCAGTAATTAGTAGTAATGATTTCCATAGTGGATTGCCAATGAGAAAAAAGGAAAGAGAAGTGGCTGGTACATTTGTCTATGATGACCGTGATTGACTGCGATGATTAATGGAGTCTGTTAGAGTTTGATGATGTAAAAAAGAAGGCAGGGAACCCTAGTTTTCTGTTGAGGATTGTTGGATATTTTCAATATCATAGAAAATAAAATAGTTTTCGTTTTGGGTTTGCGCTACGACGAGGGAACGTATCGTATCGAATAGACACAACGGATGTGTGTTGGAGATGAAGAGGCATTTCCAATAGATGTGATACTTCACATAGGACACAACATTTCTCATTATACACAATATGTGTCTATTGGAAATGAAGAGGCATCTCCAATAGGTATGAGTCCCCTGTAAGTGTGATGATTGATTTTCATTCAGTAATAATGAAAAAAACATCAAAAAGATTTATGTTTTCTCTCTTCAAAGCATCATCAGAATCATATTATTGTATGTTCTTAGTTGGATCAAGGGGTACAAACCTTGAATCAAATGATGTTGTTAAAGAGTTTCATTATATCCTGACGATATTATTTCATATACCCGTTTATAATCGTCAATTTATTTGGGAGGATCAAAGTAATTGTCTAAAAAAATAAATTAGGACCTTGAAACCGGAAATACAACATTTTTCTTAGTGTTTCAGCTTTTTTTTAGTCTAATTTTCGAAATGTCTCAAACAATGTAATGACCCGACCTTCCACCGATATTCTCCCCACTTAGCCACTGCGGTTATCCGGCAGTGTGGGGTTTTCAACGGGCACCGCTGTGGTTATCCATCAGCAGCTTCCCAGGAGGTCACCCATCCCTGGATTACTCCCGCCCGAGCACGCTTAACTGCAGAGCTTTTTGCCAACTCTGAGCTAGTTGTGCTGAAAAGGCCTCGGTGTTAGGAAATGACAAACCATTACTTATATTCCGAATCGGGGTATTACAATACCACCACCTTTAAATTGGAGCCGTCCTCGGCTCTGTAATATACAAGCCCAGATCTCCGACGTTCCCTGCCATTCATGAGACCAGTACCTGGAACACGCCGTCCAGCGTACTCTCTCACCCTCGACAGGTGACCCGTCGTCGACTCTGATATCATTTGTAATGACCCGACCTTCCACCGATATTATCCCCACTTAGCCACTGCGGTTATCCGGCAGTGTGGGGTTTTCAACGGGCACCGCTGCGGTTATCCAGCAACAGCTTCCCGGGAGGTCACCCATCCTTGGATTACTCCCGCCCGAGCACGCTTAACTGCAGAGCTTTTCGCCAACTTTGGAGCCAATTGTGCTGAAAAGGCCTCGGTGTTAGGAAAGGACAAACCATTACTTTTA
This sequence comes from Papaver californicum, assembly GCA_023531435.1. Taxonomy (NCBI): domain Eukaryota; kingdom Viridiplantae; phylum Streptophyta; class Magnoliopsida; order Ranunculales; family Papaveraceae; genus Papaver; species Papaver californicum. Next base: position 2,390,632 of record JAJJMC010023397.1, read on the forward strand.
AAGGGAAATAAGAAGAAGAATTAAAATTAAAGATTTGATTACAGTAGCTTTGCAGTAACATACAGGGAAGTAGAAGAAGGGCTAATAAATCTTTAGTGTAGTAGTTTTTGTGTTTTTGCTATGTATTAATTTATTAATCATCATCGTTGTTGATATACATATATGTTTTTGTATCATAAAATGTGGCAACTATAGATTCGCTCACATCCATCGTTTCCCATGAATTAGCTTCGTATACATAGATGTCTCGTGTCATGAATTTGGTTTGTATGTATACAGATGTTTTGTATCGTGAATTTACTCTGTATACATAGATGTGTTGTAGTTATCAGCCTTACCCAATTCTGGGCTTGACCAAATCATGGTCTTCATGATGACAGTATAAGGTCCGTTAGTCAACTATGGTTACTGTATGTAGGATCTGCGTATATGTACTACTACTCATTAATTCTCTTGTGATGTAGTATTGGATGGAGCTCACGGCATTATAGAAATGCTAGTGTTAATATGTTCATTTTTTTGCGGGATTAAGCCTGTAGCATAGGGAGTGTGTGATAATTTGAATCTTAAACATTACTCTGAATACTAAAATGTTACTAAGTGTTACGTGTAATTGGTGAGTTTCAGATTTAAAAGGTTTTTCTAGACTATTCAAAGTTCTGATAGAATAATGGTGTTGGCCATTTGTAATTCAATCACCATACCAGTAAGATGATTGTATTGTGGCGTTTTTTTTTGCCATATTTCTGGGTGTTTTTATGTTTAACTGTACGAGTGCAGTCGACATAAAAAAAATGTTATGCGAAGATGAATAAGAATCGTAGTTGGTTCGACTCCCAGAGGTTGTTGGGCGATGACCAAGGGGTCGCCTAGAAGATATGGATCTATTATCTTGAATGGGATCGACAACATTTGTTTTCCTACGCACTGTAGGAAATTAAGTGGACTACGCAAGGGTCGATATGTGTCGTCGTACAGTTATAAAATGAAATCATAGAGAGGGTAAGACGATTAGTTTTTGTGGGTGGGAAACCTGTTTTCGTTTCTTTTATATATAATTGTTTTGTGTGCCTTTGTGTTTTCGTGGATTCTATAAAGTTATGTATTTTTTGTGTAGGTCGTCGGACTTGTTACTTTCAAAGAGATACTTTTATAAATTATTTTTTCTTACGAAGTCATTTCACGAACCTTGGTCTTCTAGTTTATTCGTAAAGGGCATAAGGGTGCGAGAACCTACTTTAAGTTGGGGTCTGATCCAACTTACTATTATTTATTGTAATACCCCGATTTGGCAGGTAGGGTTCACCAGATGGAATATAGGTAATGGTTTGTCCTTTCCTAATACCGGGGCCTTTTCAGCACAGTTGACTCTAGAGTTGGCAAAAAGCTCTGCAGTTAAGCATGCTCGGGCGGGAGTAATCCAGGGATGGGTGACCTCCTTGGAAGCTTCTGCTGGATAACCGCAACGGTGCTCGTTGAAAACCCCACACTGCCGGATAACCGTTGTGGCTAAGTGGGGACAATATCGGTGGAGGGCCGGGTCATTACAAATGGTGTCAGAGCTGACGACGGGTCACCTGCCAAGGGTGAGAGAGTATGCTGGATGGGATGTTCCAGGTATTGTCTCATAGGTGGCAGGAAACGTCGGAGATTTGGGCTTGAATATATTCCGGAGCCGAGGACGGCTCCAATTTAAGGTGGTGGTATTGTAATACCCCGATTTGGCAGGTAGGGTTCGTCAGATGGAATATAAGTAATGGTTTGTCCTTTCCTAATACCGAGGTCTTTTCAGCATAATTGGCTCCAGAGTTGACAAAAAGCTCTGCAGTTAAGCGCGTTCGGGAGGGGATAATCCAGGGATGGATGTCCTTCTGGGAAACTGCTGCTGGATAACCGCAGGGGTGCAACTGCCAGATAACCGCAGTGGTTAAGTGAGGACAATATCGATGAAAGACCGGGTCATTATAAACAATTAATCTCGACAATAAAGGGTGAAACAACCGATTTTAAGAACGTCAACTACAGGAGATGTCAAAACGCAAAGACATAATTTGGGTTTTATTTTCCCGCGTCAAAGGGAAAGAGTATTGAGAGGTGTCGGCTCATTGATGCCGTAATTACAGTTAAGTAATCTCTGTGTTCTTCTGGTAAGGTTTAAATCATTAAATAATGTTTCCGATCCTTAGTCAACAGGGTGGAAATCTATTGGCAAAGAAAGAGGTTAGTATCATTTATTTTTATAATCTACTGCCATCTTTATGTTTCTCTGCTTCTTGATGTGATGCATGTATCTAATCTTCAAATAAGATAAGTGGAATGTTAGT
>JAJJMC010023397.1:2392965-2426199 GCA_023531435.1 Papaver californicum
TTCAAATTTGATCATAAAATTTTAACACAATTAACATGTTGTTGTTGATCTGGAATGCCTACGTGGTAGTTTTTTATTTTTATTTTTTCGATGAAAGTGATACCCATTCATTAGTGTGAGGACTGCAAGATTCATAGTTCACTGTTGAAGTTTAATTTAAACTTTTGATGAGTATAGTTGTTTTCTACATGTCATCTTGATTCATGTTTAAATTTCTACCATACATGATGGAATCTTGTTTAAGAATTTGTAACCGTCGTTGGTTTTGTTGATCATTTTTTGAGAGAGGAAGTTGAAGCACCAATTTTTATATATATTTTGAGATTGGGTCATATAAATTCATTGTGCCTTTCAATCGTGTCTGTTCATAAGGACACGCATGGATGATTAAAAACTTTCCGTCACCAAAATTTTGATCAGGGAGCCCAGACACCCAGTGTGTGGGGTAAAGCATGATCAATCAGAAAATCATTAAGTGGTTTGGGATCAAAGATGTGCAGTTTTCCAAAATTAGCATTAGCATGAATTAGTTGGATTAACTACTATGTGGCTAATTAAATCATGCTAAGATAATCTTTGCATTTCTAGCAACAAAATTCTGAATGGAAGTTCATGAATGACTTCGCGTCATTCATTTGGCTGGAAATTCTTAACTTGATTTGGCATGTTAATAAAATCGCATGTTGCAGGGGGCACTCAGTATTCAAAGGTTATGAATTTCCCGATTCACTGAAACAGTGGGGAGTTACATCTGTAACTAAACCGTTCAGTTCAATCTACACTATTACAAGGAATTCACATTTGAAGAAGTATGGTTCGTTTTTAAAATAGTGGGTGGACTAAGTTTGTACCGAAGTTTGGGTAATAGCCGGTACATGTGATTGTGGTGGTAAAGTACTGTCTGTATTATCAATAGAGTTTCATGACAATTGACATTGGACATGAAATGTGTGTATCTTTAGGATACTGTATTATCCCGGTTCCATTTTTAAGTGCAAATTTAAAGAATTTCAAATGTGTATTCTTTAGTACGGTAAGGAATTGTTGGGATAACAATTTTACTAGAAATACCATAATTATGGAAGGGAAAATATGGCATTGTCACTATAAATTTTTCTAGTCGTGGAGATTCGTCGATAATTGTTGAGATAACAATTTTACGACACGGATATAATACTTGTGACATGAATTATAAATTTTTCTAATCGAAAGGAAAATGAAATACCGGTTAATATATAACGTATTGGGATATTGGGCGGCCGACCAAATATCCAACGATGAGGTGTTATAATATTACCGACGCATAATTTTTTTGAATATTTACATTATATAGTGTCAATGTTAAATAAACATTGTCTATATTTTTGGATATGAATTTGTGGAGGATCGGGCATGGGTAGAGGAGTTACTCATCATATTATTATACTTGTTGAGATAACAAGTATATAAGTTGCATATAAATTTTATATGCCTCTAGTGAATGTAAGTCTATGATGACTTCTTGTGAATTAACTATGAATGTCAATGAAGATCACCAGAGAAGTTACAAATAATTTTGTAAATAAAAGAAGAATATTTTTTAATAATGTTGTTAGAATTGCTTGCATGAGTAGATGCATGTAGTGAGGAAGAATGGCTTAGAATCAACTTGTAGATATATTTTGGAAGTAGCCATCTCAAGCAGTCTTCATTAATTGTGAATCAGGCTATGATCTATAACATCTCTAACAAAAACTTGTAATGAAAAGTCAATACATAGAAGTCTTAGACATTGAACGGTAATACAATTACTCAAGAGATGAGTAATTGCAGTTAACCATTGAACCGGAGAAGAACTTGGAAGATCCGTTTATGAAGAGTCTCCAAAAGAAAATGATTTTCAATAAAGTATACAGAAATGGGGCTAAGGTATGTGAAAGAAGATTGATCACTCATAGCAGAAACCCAACCTATGTTTTGAAAAAGATAAACTAGATTCAATGTGGTACCAACAAGTTATGGAAATGATTATGGTGCACTAAGTCAAAACTTCTCATTTATGATTAGTGTTGTGATTCTGCGAGAATAAGGATGGATATTAATCCTTAATGAGTTTATTGTTATTTACAAGTGTCTCGTAGAAACACTTTAAAAGACTTACACATATGAGTATGAAAATCAGACCGTTTTCTAAGAGAATAAGACCGTTCTCTAAAAAAGACTCATGAATCCAGGATAGACGCACATAGCCATTAATGTGCTAAGATAAAGAACACACTATTTTTTGAAAGCAATATGTGTGGAGATTCCGGTTTTATCACAAGGGGTACTTGGTTCAAGACTCGTTTCACCACCGAACCTCGATAAGGCTTTGAATTTCTTACACTAAGTGAAGGTTCAAATCCAAAAGATACCTATCATTTATGTATTAGTTTCTACGATGATGCTTATTCTTAACTTTGCTTGAACTATGTTGGCTTGATCCCACTCGGGTACGTAGGCAATCACTTGAGTGATGCAGCCACTCCAGTTTTGTAAGTTTTATTTTATTTTTTTTCTTGTTTTTGGTTATTGAAAATAGGGGGAGATTGTTGGATATTTTTCAATATCATAGAAAAGAAAATGGTTTTTGTTTTTGGTTTGCCGCTACGACGGCAGAGCGTCTCGTGTCGAATAGACACAATGAATGTGTGTTGGAGATGAAGAGGCATCTCCAATAGGTGTGATACTTCACATAGGACACAAACTTTCCTATTAGACACCATATGTGTCTATTGGAAATGAAGAGACATCTCCAATAGGTATGAGTCCCTTATAAGTAGCGATGATTGATTTTTATTCAGTAATAATGAAAAACATCAAAAATATTTATGTTTTATCTCTTCTAAGCATCATCAGAATCATATTATTGTGTGTTCTTGGTTGGATCAAGGGGTACAAACCTTGAATCCAATGACGTTGTTATAAACCTTCATTATATCCTGACGGTATTATTTCATATACCCGTTTGTAATCGCCAATTTAATTAGGAGGGTCGAAATAATTGTCTAAAAGAAATCTTTTAGATCCTTGAAGCCGGAAGTACAACATTTTCTTAGTGTTTCATCCACTTTTTTAGCCTAATTTTCCAACAAGAAGAAGAATTGAAAAGAGAACTGAGAAGGTGTTGTTGCGAACCAGTGAAAAAGAGATAATAATCATGGGAGTGAGAGTGTGTTGATGGTGATGATCGTGATGTTGCAGATGGCAGAGATGGGATTGCTAACTGGTGGTTCGTTGTTGATGGTGGCAGTGATTATTATGGCTCGGTGTTTGATATTTACTCGAGTTTAATTCTGTTGTGGCAGAGTGATGGAATCCATTGTTGGTAGTGCGAAAAAGAAAGTAGAAATCTTCAGAAGATGAAGTCGTTGTTGGTCTTGGTGGATTAGAGTGATGCTAGAGAAGTGGTTTTCTTTGTTTCAGTAAGAGTGTGACGTGAGAATAGAAATTTAGTTTCTTGTTGCTGCGAGAAGTTAGGAACTGAGTTTCCTAAACTCGGATAAAATAAAAATTCTTGACAGGATTCTCATCGAGCCAACGAAACTAAAATTCAGAAACAAAAAAATTTCTCGATGGCTTGAGCCATCGAGAAACTGGGCAACTAATTCACCAAGGAAAAAAAAAGGTTTTTGCATTTGAAGCTGGATTGGGCTGGGCCTGCTCTACATGTACGGAGCCCATTTGGATGGGTTAGTGTATTTTCACGTTTTGGCTATTTTGAGCGGGTTTGGCAACCAATTTCGACCGGGATTCAAGCACGAACACATCTATTTTTGGGATATCTATATAAAGGACAATTTCAGTTCTATTTGGATCTATCATATATATTAAGAAGAGAAGAGAAGGATCTTTGGAGTTTGAGATTTTCTACAACCTAGGGTTTGCTTTACTTTTCTATCTAATTATTTTCCATGGATTTTAAGAAATTCATTATGAACTAATTTTCTTATATTGTTTAAGGATGTAACCTAAAGTCATGAACATGTTATTCAATTGATGCATTAATTTCATTATTAACTCTTTTGTATATCGTTCAAGTTTTACCACGCATAATAATTATTTGATTGTGTTCTAATAATATAATTAGTTATTTCGCATGTTTAAGTCACGAATTAAATATCTTAATAACTTCCCAATAGCTAATGAGGAGTCTTTGGTAATTTTATCAAGAACCCTAATAATTAATAGTAATTTATGATCACTAACGGTGTGAATCGTGAAGGAAGTCACAAGTAAAACTTGGCCTAGGTTGAATATACCACGATTATGTTGTATTTCCAATGAGTAACCTGTCTCACAGAATTTAAAGCTTTCTTCAACTTGAATCTCTTAGCGATAAAGCATTAGGTTATTTGGTAGAAAATAATTCATATATTAACGATTGCAATATTTGTTGATTTGTGGAGACGTAACGAAGTGTTGACATCGATTGGGGATATTTTAGGGTTATTGGCAACATGAGAGAGTGAATGACGATATTGATGTTTGATTCCATAGAATAGCATGTGTAATGATGGACGGCGAATTCCTTAACCAGTTCTCTCTTATAATATTTTCTTAAACACTTTCGGCTTAATTTTTAGTTTAAATTATTTTGATCAACAAAATCCCCCCTGTTTATAATAGTTTTCAAATACAACTAACAACCCGTTTTTCCATGTAGATCGAATTTGTTCTTATAAATATACTCTTATTTATAATTGTGAGTGAAAGGAACTTAAAATAATTTTTCTTGGCTGACAACCGACCGTTCAATTAAAGTAAAAACAATAATTATATATGAAAATAACAGTTTCTTCTAATGTACGGAAAAATCCCAAAGTTATTGCGTAGAGGCACGGTTAAAACAGACCGAAGGCCTGGTTAATAAGTAGTAAACTAAATATAAAAAAAATCGACTTGATTACATAAGAAGAAAATAATAAAAGAAGATAAATATGAAATGAATACCTAAAGAATAAGATGAACTCATCGAAGCAAATTGGTACCCAAAATTTACACTTACAAATTTTTCGTTGCTTTAGGGTGAAAATAAATGTAATGCAAAAGAGTACTTTCAAGTAGGTTTGAGAGATCAAGCTCGAACAGGACGAGCCTAAACCAAGAAAATGGTCGTTCACGTCCTGCATAGATCACAAAGGTGGAGAAAATTGGGTAGGTCTTAGGGGAGGGAAGCAAAGAAGGTTGAGAAATCTCAGTGTGATGAGTAATTGTAGCGTGTGATAAAAAATGGATTATCTCTGGGATGAATCGTTAATTATGTATATCTTTTCTCTCTCTTGTTCTTGTTTCGAATAGATGAAGCCATCTATTTATAGTGTGGAGTAGACACACTGATTTCTCTTAAGTAGTGGAAGTTACAAAAGAAGTGGAGGAGTAACGATTGTGGAGGTCATAGTGGAGTCATGTACGAAAAATAGGGATGACTTGTATGACCAATATTCCTCGCTCTCTCAACTTCCCTGTAACCGTCTCAGTACTTGTTACCTTCTTGTTCGTGGATGTGTTGCCACAACGCACGATTTCCCTAGACCGTCGAACCAATATCCCAATGAGAATCCAGCCATATGTTATAATTGATATCTCGTGGAAATAGTAGAGTCATGGACTATCACTTTTGATTAGGTCAAGTCAAGTCAGGTCAATGAGTTGTTAAGTAGGTGAGGCAAGTTGTACAACTCACTATATTGGTAATCAGGCTGATTAGTATCAAATATGGTAAGTTTGGTGGCTATGCACCATCTTAGGAATAACATGGTTGTTTTAATAGCCAGATGTTAGCTTAGAAATAACTTCGTATAATGCTCGAAGCCAAGGTTGCGTAAAGGTTCCTAAAGACCATCCGTGGCGCATTTAATAATAAGGTTTGATATATAGCCATATAGGGTTGGTTCTAGCATTAGGCTAGCATTTGGAAGTGGGGTGCGTCTCTTGGGAGCGTGGCTTGGATAAGGCAAGAAATTTGCACTAGCGCAGAGTTATCCCTTTGAAAAAAGAGCAAAACAATGGCACGTCACAAAGGGACGTGGCCTAAGTTTGTTAGCGTGTTGGTGCTTAGAAATAGCGTGTCCTCAAGGGACGTGCCTAAATAGTTTGCGCTGGTTAGCGCTTAGCGCTAGGAGTAGCGCGTCCTCAGGGACATGCCCTATATTGGCTAGCGCTTAGCGCTAAGAATGGCATGTCCTTAGGGACGTTTCTTAGATTGGCGAGCGCTTAGTGCTAGGAGTGGCGCTTCCTCAAGGGACGTGCCTAAATAGTTAGCGTTGGCTAGCGCTTAGGAGTGGCGCGTCCCAAAGGGACGTGCCTAAATAATTAGCGATGGTTGCGCTTAGGAGTGGTGCGTCCTCAGGGACGTTCCCTAGTTAGACAACGCTATTTAGCGCTTAGCACAAAGGGAATGGCGCATCCTTGAAGACGCAACCTTAGGTTTAGCTAGCGTTGTGGCACTTAGGTATGACGTGTCCTCGAGGACGCGATCTAGGTAGTTAGCGTTGGTTAGCGCTTAGCATAAATGGCTAATGTTAGCCTAGGTGCTAGCATAAAGGAGCTAGGGTTATCCTAGTGCTAAAGCATATCGTTCTCTTTTAGAGGCATTATTCTTTGATAGTGGCGTGTTCAAGATGGCACATCCTTGATCATAATGCTAAAATGACACATTTTTAAAGTCAGGACGGCGGATTGTGATATGTTCTTTGCGAACATGATATTAAACTAGAATGCGCTCTTGGAGATTAGGCATTAGCTATTTTCAGAATATACGTATAACAGTAAATTGATATTATTAAATAAGAATTTGAAAATCGACATTGCTCCAGGAATATCACTAGAGAAGTCAATTGATACAGAACAAACTCTATGGATAACAGTATAGAAGACTCAAAGTTGTTCTATACTAGTGAGCAATCCATCTAGAAGCTTGAGATTTATTAGATAGACTACATGGTCAATATAGAACACATGTAGTTATTAGTAGAAACTGTATTCTTAATTCTCTTGCCGAATAATTAGAAGTACAATGTTTCACGTTTTGATGTTGTTTTAGAAATACGCGCACAAATATGCATGGGCATTTCTAAGTTCCTGCAGCTAGGCAGAAGGGAAGATTTACAATTATGACCCTTGTCAAAAACTCACCATCTACAATCGTTCCTCTTTATCTCAATCGATTTGGATCAAAGTTGTTGCTACTATTTTTTTCGCTCTTACGAGATCTTGTTTCTAACGACGAAAAAACTGCAAATTTTATGTTTATGACATAAATGCTATTTTATTTTGTTTATATGTAAAACAAATAAAGTGGAAAAGATATGGTTTTAGGGTTTAGGATGAGTTGCAGTTGGTTGGTTACAAGCAATCTTTGCTAAACCAAGAAAATGGTTGTTCGAAGACTGCTTCAGTCATGGAAAGGAGGAAGCAGGATTGGTCTCATAGAGGGAAGCAAAAAGAGAGAGAATGGAGTAATTCTTTGTAGCAATATGAATGTATGAGTGGTGCCTTTATCAGAGTTGAATAATGACCTATTTATGGATGCTAAACTACCTGATCTCAAGTCGGTGTGATAATGATGAGGGATATAATAAGCACTTCATATGTCATCACAAGAATAATTAAGGATAAATCCATGAGATAAACCTATCCTCCAGGAATGGTAGAGTGATGTGCGCATTATTCCTTGATTTCTGTAACCTCCATAACCGACTATTCTCACACCTGTCCTACATTGCAAGATCAAAACCCTAAAATTATCCCCTTACGTGATATTGTTAGTCTTCACGTTAATGATAGTTGTATCTCATGGGAGCACGAGATAGTAATGTGATTGTTTGTGAAAACACATTGATCAAGGTTAAGTTTTGATATAGCATGTCCGACAAGTATGACAAGGTTTAAATCCCTTTTGTAGGTTCCATCAGATGAGAGTGAGATCTTTGAGGGAATGGACGTAGGTTAGTTACGTGTTTGAGCGATCTCGTGAGGCTCTGATGACATGGAGTCATTCGTGTCAAATTGACGTTCTCATGAGACTGAGAGTGAGGCTTTTGAATGCGCCTTAGTCGGAACTGCATTCTGATCGCATAAACCCAGAGTGTAGTGGAAGACACGGACGATGCTCAGGGAGAAAAGTGATACCAACAAACAAAAAACCCGGTCGTTGAAGAAGCGGTAGAACTCGACAAATAACAATTACTGGGTATAAATGAGCGCCTAACAAACGTTGTGGCAACAGAAAAAAACAAAAATAAATAAATGTGGGAACACCGGAGTAACCAAAGCTCCTTCAGGTCGGAACAAAAATGAAAAAAAAAAACGTTATTACTACTACGAGCAAAAACAGGCCTCATCTCTTGGAGCGTAGAGGGCATGCCAGAAATAAAATCGGAGATCATTTGCCACAAACTAGAAGTACCACCGGATGCAAAACTAGTCAAACAAACCCGGGGGAAGATAGTACAACACCTACAGAAGCCTGTGGAAAAAAAAATAAAACGCTGGGATAAAGCAGGATTTATATGAGAAGTACACTACCCGGAGTGGGTAGTGAACATGTGATCGTACGTGCCAAAGAAAAACGGAAAACTGCAGAAATATGTGGACTATACGGACCTAAATAAAGCATATTCCAAAGACAACTAACCCTTACCTGACACCATCCAACTGGTGGAGGGAATGAAAGGTCACGGACTTTATTCACTGGTAAATGGATATTATAGATACAATCAAATCCCGATGAATACAGACGACGAAGAAAAAATAGGGAATGGGTTATAATGTTTCAAGGTAATGCCATTTGGTATAAAAAATAAAGAAGCACCATACCAAAGAATGGCAGGCATGTTGTTCGTGGAATGGATGCACACCATATTAGAGGTGTATGTAGATGGTATGCTAGTTAAAAAACGAAAAACGAAAAACGAAAAATCACCTGGGGGACATATAAACAATCTTCAACGCTATACGAAAATACGACATGCAAGTGAACCCGGAGAAGTGCACCTTCCAAGAAACAAGGAAAAATTCTTAGGCCACGTGGTGACTAAGAGGGGAATACAAATGTATCCAAATAAAATATGAGCAGTCTTGGAGATAAGATCGCCACGAATAAAAAAAGAACTACAACCGTTGAATGGAAGACGGGCGGTGCTAAACAGATTTGTCGTGTGATTCTCGAATAAATGCAACCCATTATTCCAAATACTACGTAGCAACGCAGCATTCGGATAGAACAAAGATTGTGAAAACGCTTTACAACATATCAAGAGTTACCAGACAACAGGGCCGGCCTTGAAATTTTGCTGCCTGAGACAAAATATCAATTGTTGCCCCACCGGTAGTTCGTCTCCATATCACACTGTTGGTTGATAATTAATCTACCGGTCATTATGATTTTCCGAGCAAGATATATATGGACGAAGATAAGTATAGAGAATACCTATTCAATATTAATATGATCAATCATTTTATATTACCTCAAGTTTATCAGCCATGAAAGCGGGGCAACTATGTCTTTGGTGGTACCAGTCTTCGCCATTCGCCATTAACAAATGTCGACCAATAAAATGTTTACATCCTTGTCGTTGTAACCATGATTTCCCTGTATCTTTACTGTATTTTGATGAAAGCAATTTTTTTATCATATCCATATTTGTTAAACACATCCTACCCAGTACTAAATCTTTTAACTGCAATACAAAATATATCAATTGATTAAAAAAAAAAAAAATCAAAGAATACACTATCGAAGATTCCGATTTGAACTTTGCCTAAATGTTTATATGAGAAATATGTATGTACCATATTCTTTAGACCAGTGAAGGAAATGTGGTAAAAAGGCGACGAACAGTATTATGATCATGAATGGATTTCATATCATTAGCAGTAGCTTTGAAACGAAGGATTGGATACTAACCTACGGTCTTGATTTGTAGTCCGATTCGTAGTTTGGTTTAGGGCCATGAATACCTTGTTTCTTGATCTTTTTAATACGTTTAGGGTTTAAACAATACCATGAGATGGTTACATAAGCAACTCTAGAAATGATGAAACGAAGAAGTAAGAGGATAAACCATACTACTATCAAATACAGCACTGTCATAGCAACTTAAAAGATCCAAAGCAGCAATAATCAAGTAGTATTAACAAAGTAATTGACTTGATGGATCTCTGGCTTGTCTCCATTAGACCATCATTTCTTTTACAAAGGTAAAAGTCCCTTTGAAATATCCCATTTTGTTGCCCTAATATGCCGTGATGCCAGTTTGGTAGACTTGCGTCAGGGCCGGCCCTGCCTGACAAGACCTTTGAATCTTACAAAGTCCGCGGGTCGGAGTTGAGTTGAGCCTGTACCTAGCATCAACAGAAAAATCTGTTAGAGCGGTGTTGATACAAATAAAAAATACCATGCCATATCCGGTACACTTCACCAGCAAAACACTTTCTTCGGCGGAGAAAAGCTATGAACCGTTGTAGAAAGCACTGGTCTCACTGGTCTCACTGGTACACTCAGCACAGAAGATATAAACATACTTCCATGGAAGATGGATAAAGGTTTTCACGTCACCCCCGATAAAGTCGATATTAGAAAAGTGATAAAATATGGACAGAATTGCTAAGTGGAGTGTAATCTTAGGACATCACAACATTAAAATCTTACCAAGAACATCCGCTAGCTTACAAATGTTGACTTTCTGGTTGTTTTTGTTTTGGTTGAGTTCACTGTTTCAACTAGTTTGTTACAATAAGACATATTCTTTAGGAGAAATAGGGACTGTTTTCTAGCTATTACGTTATAGGCTTGTAAAGCGTAGAGTTTGTTCTTCTTTTCTTCTGTAAAAGGCTATAAATAGCCATTAGTCTGTTAAATTGAATAACACATCCCTCTATTCAGTTTTTTTTAAGCTTTCTAAGTTTTGATTTCCAACATTTGATATCAGAGCAAGGTTAGAGGGATCTAATTAAAATAGGAGTGTGAGAATGAGTGAAGCATGGCAACCTCAGAGAAATTCGTGACTCCAAAGTTTGACGGAGAATTTCTTGAGGAGCAAAGAGATGTGGAATCTGGTGGATGAAGGGATTCCGTCACCAGCAATAGGAATTTCATCAGCAAGTGAGACGCGGAGGAAGGGCGTCGAGGAAACTAAGCTCAAGGATCTAAAGGTCAAGAATTTCCTGTTCCAAGCAATTGACAGAGATATCATGGAAACTATTCTTGACAAAAGTACGTCAAATGCGATCTGGGATTCGATGAAGCAGAAGTACCATGGATCCACCAAGGTGAAGAGAGCACAGCTGCAGGCATTGAGGAAGGAGTTTGAAATGCTGAATATGAAGGAAGGAGAAAAGATTGATAGCTTTATTGCACGAACTCTAACAGTGGTGAACAAGATGAAGGTGAATGGTGAGAATGTGCAGCCAAGCACATTGGTGAGTAAGATTTTGAGATCTTTGACTACCAAATTCAATTATGTTGTCTTTTCAATTGAGGAGTCAAACGATTTAGATACCATGACCATTGATGAGCTCCATGAAAGTCTGCTTGTTCAAGAACAGAGAATACAGGGGTGTCAGGAGGAAGAACAAGCCTTAAGAGTCTCTTATGATGATAATCAAGGAAGAGGAAGGGGAAGAGGCTCATTCCGAGGAGGTCGAGGTAGAGGAAGAGGGAGGTCATCTCTGAATAAAGCCACTATAGAATGTTTCAAATGCCATCAGTTGGGACACTATCAATGTGAGTGTCCTGATTGGGAGAAGCAAGCTAACTATGTTGAACATGTAGAAGAAGAAGAGCTTTTATTGACTGCTGCCATAGCCTCTCTCCACTTCTTGCTCTTGACTGCTTCTTCAAATAAGAATGGATCATCTGATGTTTCCATCAGCATTGCGTACATATCTTCATCTTCTGAAAGACCTTCACCTGTTTCATAATCCGTCATCCAGACCGGTTCTTTTCTAATGTCGATTTTATCAAAACCAAAAGAGAAGAAGTCTGGTTCCTTAAATCTAGGTGTTCCAATCACATGACCTGAAAAAAAGAATGGTTCTCAGAGCTGGAGGAAGGATTTAAACAAACGGTGAAGCTTGGTAATGACACCAGAATGACAGTGGTGGCTAAAGGAAGTGTACGCCTTCAAGTGAATGACATCACTCAGGTAATTTCAAAAAAAAATTTACATACCTGAGTTGAAGAACAATTTGTTGAGCATAGGACAACTTCAGGAGAAGGGTTTAGCTATTTTGATTCAGCAAGGGACTTGTAAAGTCTATCATCCTAGAAGAGGGTTAATTATGCAGACTAACATGAGTGGAAATAGAATGTTTTATCTATTAGCATCTATGGGACCAACAAAGAATTTTATGTGTCTTCAAGCTGAAGCTTTGTCTGAGAAAGAATCACATTTGTGGCATCGTCGCTTTGGCCATTTGAATTATACGGGGTTGAGAATACTTGCATACAGAAAGATGGTAATTGGTGTGCCTCCATTTAAAGTTCCAGAGAGATTATGTGAAGCTTGCTTGGTTGGAAAACAACACAGAGAATCTATACCAAGGCATAGTTCATGGAGAGCATTGAAGCAGCTTCAACTTGTGTATTCTGATCTATGTGGACCTATCAAACCATCTTCCAACAGTGATAAAAGGTACATCATAAGTTTTATTGATGATTTTTCACGTAAAACTTGGGTTTATTTTTTACATGAGAAGTCAGAAGCTTTTGTTGCATTCAAGAATTTCAAAGCATGTGTTGAAAAGGAGGTTGGTGCATATATAACTTGTTTAAGAACAAATAAAGGAGGTGAGTTCAACTCAAATGAATTTGGGGAATTCTGTAAAACTCAAGGTATAAGAAGGAAGTTGACAACGGCGTACACTCCACAGAAAAACAGAGTTGCTAAAAGGAAGAACAGAACAATCATGAACACAGTCCGCTCAATGTTAGCTGAGAAGAAAGTTCCAAAAATGTTCTGGCCCGAAACTGTAAAGTGTTGTGTGCACATTCAAAACAGGAGTCCAACTGTGGCAGTGAAAGAAAAACTCCATAGGAAGCATGGAGTGGTGTGAAGCCAACGGTGGTTATTTTCGGATTTCCGGATGTATAGCTCATGTTCACATTCCAGACCAGAAGAGGAGTAACTTGGATTCCAAGAGTAAGAAGTGCGTATTCTTGGGTGTTAGTGATGAATCCAAGGCTTATAGGTTGTATGATTCAGCCACTAAGAATATTATCAGTAGAATGATGTGCTATTTGAAGAAGAAGAGAGTTGGGATTGGGGCAGAACTGAAGAAGAATTGAAGTTAGATGTGCTAGAAGATGATATAGAGAGTATTGAAGAGCACAATGAGGAGGAGAATATTGAGAATTTCTCAGGCAACAGTAGTAATTTAGATAATTTACCTCCAAATGAAGTAAACACTGAAGAAGTTGCAGTTGAAGGGAGGGGTGAAAGAATCAGAAAAGAACGGTCTGGATGGCGGATTATGAAACAGGTGAAGGTCTTTCAGAAGAGAAAGATATGTACACAATGATGATGGAAACATCAGATGATCCATTCTTATTTGAAAAAGCAGTCAAGAGCAAGAAGTGGAGAGAGGCTATGGCAACAGAAAAATTGAAGCTATAGACAAGAACAAGACTTGGGAACTGGTGGATTTGCCTAGGAGTGCTAAGACCATTGGAGTTAAGTGGGTTTTCAATACCAAACTTAATGAAAATGGGGATGTGGAGAAATACAAGGCAAGATTGGTAGCTAAGGGTTATGCACAGCGTTATGGAGTAGATTATACTGAAGTATCTGCACCAGTAGCAAGACTCGACACCATTCGAGTAATACTTGTAGTAGCAGCACATTGTGGATGGGAAGTTTTTCAGCTTGACGTTAAGAGTGCTTTCCTTCACAGTGATCTCAAGGAGGAAGTATTTGTGCACCATCCTGAAGGATTCATTAAAGAGGGAGAATAAGGAAGGTTTTACAAATTAAAGAAAGCTTTATATGGCCTCAAGCAAGCACCAATGGCGTGGTACAACAAAATTGAGGCTTATTTTCTGCTTGAAGGCTTTGAGAAATGTTCAAGTGAGCATACTTTGTTCACCAAGTCAAAAGGAGGTAAAATTTTGATAGTAAGCCTTTATGCGAATGATTTAATTTTCACTGGAAGTGATATGAGCATGTGCAACCAGTTTAAAAAATCAATGATGTCGGAGTTTGATATGTCTGATCTGGGAAGAATGAGGCACTTTCTTGGAGTAGAAGTGTTGCAAAATTCGAATGGTATTTTTATTTTTCAGAGAAGATATGAGCGAGAGGTGTTAGCAAGATTTGAGATGGCGAGTAGCAATGCTGTGAAAAATCCAATTGTACCTGGTACAAAGCTGTTAGAGGATGAAGGAGGAACTAAAGTTAATACAACTTTGTTCAATCAAGTAGTTGGGAGTCTCATGTATTTAACTGTGACTCGTCCCGACTTAATGTATGCGGTAAGTCTCATTAGCAGGTACATGTCTAGGCCAACCATGTCACACGGGTTGGAAGCCAAGAGGATTCTGAGGTATGTGAAGGGGACAACTGAGCTAGGCATTTTCTACAAGAAAGAAGAAGGCATCTTAAAACTCTTGGCATTCACAGACAGTGGATATGCTGGTGATCTTGATGATAGGAGGAGTACTTCTGGATATGTGTTCATGATAGGGTCTGAAGCTGTATCATGGTCTTCTAAAAAATAACCAGTGGTGGCTTTGTCTACCACTGAGGCCGAATATATCGCAGCAGTTCTTTGTGCATGTCAGTGTATATGATCAAGAGAATTATGGGGAAGATTGGAATAGAGGAGAATGAAGGTACTATAATTCAATGTGATAGCATCTCTGCCATTCAATCGGTTAGGAATCTATCCTTTCATGGAAAAAGTAAGCATATTCATGTGAGATTTCATTTTCTGAGAGATTTGGTGAATGATGGTGTTGTGGAGTTGAGGTATTGCAATTCTCAAGAACAAGTTGCAGATTTGATGACAAAGTCACTTAACATGGAGCAGTTTGAAAAACTTCGTGGTATGCTTGGAATGGTTAATGCATCAGAAGTAATCTAAATACATATGTTTTTTAGCTTAAGGGAGGGAATGTTAGCTACAGGTTAGTTGTTTCTGTTTTGGTTGAGTTTACTGTTTCAACTAGTTTGTTACAATAAGACCTATTCTTTAAAAGAGATAATGACTGTTTTCTAACCACTACGCTATAGGCTTGTAAAGCTTAGAGTTTGTTCTTTTTTTCTTATGTAATAAGCTATAAATAGACACTAGTCTGTTCAATTGAATAACACATCCCTCTATTCAGTTTTTCTAAGTTTTTCCAACATGGCGGACTTTTTAGTAGAAGAACTCAGTGCAAAGTGCCTTCCTGCGAAAGATGAAGTACTGTAGTCAGTGTTAGATATAAAAGAGGACCCATAAGAATTTGAAGCCGCATACCATTAACACCAACACCAACTAAAGACTCCAGGAGGGATATATTTTCAAATGGAGCACGCATCATATAAATAGCGACAATAGGAATCGTAATAGTATCTCCAACTTGGCAAATGATTCCGCACATTTACTTTACTTATTATCAACATCCTAGCAGAGTAAGAAGTCATTTTACACGCGCTGAGGTTGGAAATCGAAATGGAAATTAAAGAGGCAAGAATCACCAATGACTTACAACTGGTGATACGACAAATTGGTTAAAACTATCGGATCAAGAACGATAGTTTTGAGCCTGTACATGAAGTTGATTGTGACGACCATTTTTAGTGGTCAATCACAACCAAAAACTTAAGTTGTTTAAAAATTACAATACTCCAAGTGTAATTGATACATAAAAATTATAATACAGGGAATCATCACTCAAATATAAATGAAAACAACTCAATATATAACGTGGTTCAGCTAATAAGCCTACATCCACATGAAAATACAGTTTATTATTTATCAACATATATTTTGTACACATGGTCATATAAAGAATTAACGAAATTTTGTTCAATAGAGTTCTTAACCTAGTCTTAGCTTTTTCCCCTTCTTGAATTTCCTTCAGAGTTTTCTCTCTCTATTTTCGTTATCCTCTTCTTTCTATTTTGGGGTTGGTATTTATAGTAAAATATGATGGGTCCCTCTTCCTCACTCCTGTTTATCTTTACTTAATCTGTTTGATCTTATCTTTGTCTTTGGGAACGACTCATCTTATTTCATTAGTAATGCTTCTTACTAGTTCCGCTTGCTGATGCACAGCTTCCCTTTGGATTGAGTATTTGTTGGTCCTTTGTCTTTATTATGTAGAGGTTGGCATGTGTGACGTGTGGAATTTGACGTGGAGCATATTTACTCTTGCATGATTAAAATTTATAGTGTGCGCGTAGCAGGGCGCAGATGCCTATGGAGCGCAAGAAATAGCCAGATGATTATGGGGCGCAAAAGATAACCAGATGTTTATGGGGCGCAAGAGATAACCAGATGATTATGGGGCGCAAAAGATTGCCAGAGCGCAGATGATTGTCTTGGCTATTGATGATACTTTTTCTTGTGCTCTTTCCACGTGTCTTGTATGCATTAATTTAGTATGAATTTTCTGCTCCCGGTGTCAGTTGATGTGTGATAAATGTTTTATAGCTGTCTTTCTTTATTATTCATTTTGTTCTCGTACTTCTCGGTGTAACATAATATGATACTTTCTTCTTATGATGTGAACACGTGGAACTGATGAATTTATGTCCTTACAATTTGCCCCCTTTTTGTCTTTTGGATTTCTCTCCCACGTGCCTAGAATTCAAAAAGGCAAAAAGTAATGATGACCGTTGGGTTTTGTGTCCCTAATAAATTTGAATTTCGACGATTTCATACGTTTTCAAGAAGAATCGTCGTCTGGATTCACGCCTTTTGAATTCCTTTTTACAGTCGTGTCAGTTCACTAGTTCAGTATTTAAGAGGAAGTTTTGTCATTTTTCTCATTACTTTTCGATTTCCAAGCCTGTAGCTGATTGCATTTCTGATCTTCTCCTGTCTTCTTCTTCTTAAAGTCTTTATTCCTTAAACTTTTCCGAGATTCCTTGTTTGATCAAGGTTTTTACTTCCCAAGATCAAATCTTTGTTGATTTACTTCATCTTTTTTTACTGTTGAGACTGTTAGACTTCTTCTGTAAAAAAATTTTGCATGTTGATTTTTCTGTTTAGTTTTGCATTATTTTATACTGTTCATCATTGTAACCTTGTTTCTTCTTGGTCTGTAGATCATGTCTGGAAAAGATAGTAGCCGTTCCCCCAAACATGCTTCCCAAGGTGACCGGCATTCTGCTGGCAAGAAAAGGGATAAAGGTAGACCAGTGCATCCCAGGAGAATTCGTAGTCTTGCTCCTCCTCCTGTTAGATCTACTACCAGAAGTGACCGGGTTCATGAGCTTCTTAGATTCAAAGATATGGATATGGAGGAGTTCAAAAAGAACTATGGCCTTCAGCACTTTAACGTTTCCCTTTATAACTTCCCTGAAGGAGACAAGATCTCCTTGAATATGATTCTGAACTTTGACTATTCTCCCACAAGATTGCTGATTATTGCTGGTGCAATAGACGCTGGGTTAAGTCTGCCCTTATATGACAGTCGATGCCCCTATCAGTTTGAAGTCCTAGTTAGTCGTGGTCTAGCTAAAAATAGCACCGGGCATTCAGTTGCGCAGTACAATGGAAACTGGTGGAGAATAATGGATGAATGCAGCATGCGCAGCGTTGGGCAAACCAACTTCACTTGCTATACACCTAATCCTGCGAAACACGTCCATTATACAGTGGAGAACTTCCATTTGCCGTACTCTGATTCCTTTGCTGATAAAAATTACATGAAATGGAGTGTTGGTCCTGGACGCAGAGAGGCGATGAAATCCATTTGCTGGCTCATATTGATGCTATGAAGATAAATCTCATCCCGGGAACAGAGGAATCTTTGGTTAAAAAGCTGCGCCGGGACAATGATTACCGGTGGTATCTTACTCCATTGGTGATTGAAGGGCCCTGGATTTATGGCCAGGTTTCGGAAAATACGTACGAAGCCTTCAGGAATGGTTCCCCTTCTATTTTTTACGCAGCCTTCAGAAGAGAAAGAAAGTCTAAAAATTAATGTAGGCACCAAGCGCAAAGCTACTCCTCCATCTGACAAGGTACTGCTCCCTCTTGTATTGACAAGGTACTCAGAACGTTTGAATTACGTTTGCTAACTTACTTGAAAATGTTAACAGGGTCATAAGAAAATAAAGGCTACCCCTCGTGCTTCTTCCAAGAAGGTGGCTAAGGCTGATCCTCCTCCTAGCCAGCCTATTTTGATGATAGAAGGTGGCATGGTGCAGAACGTAACCCAATAGATTCTCGTCCTGCTGCCTTGGGTGATGTTGCAACTGAAGCCCCCCCAAGCAGCGGATACTGAATCTCCTCTGGATGCGAGCTCCGTCCTTTCTTATTTTCTATCTCATTCTCCTCTGTTTCACGTCGATGACATCGTTCTTTCTGAGTTCGTGAATGATTTGACTGACAAGAAGCAGGCTGCGCCCCTGACAGAGTTGAACGTAGCTGTGATTGAGTATGTTCCTGCCAGGCTGGAGACCATAGTCGAAACAGAAGTTGAGCATTCTTCTACCGAGGAAGACGTAGATGCTAACGTATCAAATCCTTCCCCCGCCCTGGTTGCCAATACTGCGGATTCTTCCCTTGAGGAAAACGCAGTAGGTGCTTTTGGGAGCGCAGAAAGGTTAGTTTCCCTTTCTGAGGAAGAAGTGTATACTGCTTCAGTTGCTAGTGGGGAGAGGGGCTTCACGTAGGGAAAAAGGTAAGAGCGTCTACGACGTTGATAATCTCGTTGGAAGAGAAGAAGATGCGTTCGACTGGTTCAAGGAGAATGACCTGCTTCTAATTCCTAGCAATGTTCAGCCCAAGCCTACTGATTCTACTTCTGTTTCCAAATTGTGAGCGGACATGCGTTTCGTTCCTTTCGATATGGTGATGAAGGCTTGGTCAAAGGATAATGCAAGTGAATCTTGCCATTACGACGTCGAGGTGACCTCCACCCTTGTCGAGGTCCTTGCAGTGGCAGATGGAGCTGTATATGCCCGTCCGCAGCAGGCTCTTATGCAGGTATGTTTCTCATAACTTGTTTATTCATTGACTCTTATTTCTTTATTTCCTACTCTAATGCTTATCTTTGATTTCACAGCTTGCTTATAATGAGAGTTGCTCTCTGATTGCGTACAAGTTCTTCTAAGCTCGTTCACTGATGATGGAGGATAAACTCAGGAGTGCTGAGGAAGAACTTGTTGAAGTCAGAGCTGAGGCTGATTCACTTCGCCTTCGGCTGTCGGAGGGTGGTGCTGCTGAGTTAAAGGTCATAGGGGGATTCAAATCTTGTTGTTAAACTTCGGGCTAGAGCCACGTCTTTACATGGGCACGTAATGAAAGTCACCGAGGAGAATGTAAAGGTCAAGGAGAATTTTAATAAACTGGTGGATGAGAGGAATAAAATCCTCATTGCGTATAAAAAACTCTCGACAGAGTATGCATCTTCGAAAAAAGACTTTGTTAGCAAAGAGGGGGAATTTGATGCTGCTATTTTATGTAATAATGATAGCGTTGCTGAGGCCATGGCGAAAGTAGAAAAATTAAAGGAGGAAAATCGAAAGCTTTGTGTAGAGCGCAAAAATATCCTTGCTGAATTTTCTCGGTCTAGGTCGCAGCATGATTCCAGACATTCAACTTTTGTGGCGCAACTCATCAAAGAAAGAGATAACGCAGCTGCAGATTCTCATGCTAGAGGAAAAACTCTTTCGGAAGCTCAAAGTCAAGTCCGCAGCCTCTCAGATAAAATCCTTTATCGAGATATTGATATTCAACGTTTACATAAAGAGATTGATAAACGCACTGAAAAGATTATTTGTTGCGAGATAGAGGATTAGAAGATGAAGTTGAGATTGCGCAATATAAACAAGATCTTGAGCAATCCACGAGAGATTATGCTAAACTTCTGAGTGAATTTGAGTTTCTTGATCTTTCTAATGACAAAAATGTCCAGGATTTACAGAAGTTTGAGTCCCTTTCTATTGGTAGTTTATCTTGTATCAAAAAGTTATTCTTACTTATTTTTTACACAGTCTAACAATTTTTTATTTTCTATGTAGATTTTGAAGGAAAGTTTAAGAGAGCAGCTGCCAAGGCTGAGGAGTCTGATAAGGAGCTGAAGAAAGTTAAGCTTTTGTCCGCTAAGGTTGATAAGGAGCTTTCTGAAGCTAATGACAAGCTGAAGGAGGCCAATGAGCAACTTGGGGAAGCTACAGCTAAGTTGGTTGAGGCGCAAAACCGAGTTACTCAGATTACTTCCAAGGCGGAAGAAGCAGATGTTAATTGGCAAACTGCTGTCAAATGCTACTCTGATGACTTGGCCGCGGCGGAGGAAAAGCTTGCGTACTGGCAGAATCAAGCTTCTTTGGCTGAGAGTAGGGCTTCATTAGCTGATTGCAAGATAAAAACGTACGAGGATACGCTTATTGCTTCACATGAGAAGATGGAGTACATGAAAGTTGAGACGAAACGGGGTATTTCTCTGGCAATTAATAATACTCTTTATAGGGTTGCGAAGGATAATTGGACTAAAACCTATCCACGCAGGGTGGTTCCCGAGCCTGCCCCCCGTGCTAATCCTGCTTCAACTTCTGATCCCGCTTCAACTGTTGACCCATCTCCTACCCCTGATCCTGCTCCTTAAAATTCCTCTTGTATCTTGCTGCGTATCATTTTTGTTCTTGTAAACTGTGATGACAAATAAATAAAAATAGTTATTTTCTGATATTCTTTTCATACCTTTGACATTTTACTTTTGTTCCTGCAATAAAATCATAAGATAAATTGATTAATGAGTATATAATTTGAAACCTCAAGGATTTATTGTACCTTGGGCTCATTTTGAGGGTGAGCTTCATATAGTAATTTCTCTCTGGCCAAGAGGAAATTACCTATGTGGCCCCGATTACTTGATATAATAATTAATGTCATATAGGGTATCTCTTGTTAGTGGATGTACCCAATAGTCAGTATTTACGACTTTTACATGGGTCTCCTATGAGATTTTGCCTTTATTTGCTTTACCCCGTATGAGCACAAATTACTATATGATTGCATAAAAAATTATGGATAATATGGTTTAAGATATTGTGCATTCCAAGGATGTCGCAAAACTTCTCCATCCATATTTCACAAATAATAGGATCCTTGTCCCGCAATGTCCTGTATGATATAAGGACCTCCCCAATTGGGTGCAAACTTTCCTGTTTTTTTATTCTTTTGATATTTCGGAATTTGTCGCAGGACGTACTGTCCTTCAACAAAATGGCGCAACTTTACTTTTTTTCCATATTCGCTTGCTAACTTTCTTTGATAATTCTCCATCTTTTGTAATGCAACTTCTCTTCTTTCTTCTAGATCATCCAACTTTTCAAGCATTAAATCTTCATTTAAATTCCTTTCTCATGCCTCTGTCTTGGTAGTTGGTAATATTATCTCCGTTGGTATGACTGCTTCTGCCCCATAGGTAAGTAAGAATGGTGACTCTCCAGTGGCAGATCTCCTTGTGGTGCGATAGTCCCATAGAGTGTTATGAAGTTGCTCACACCATCGCTTGTGATGCCCTTCCAGAGTCTTCTTGAGATTAAGTGCAATTGTCTTGTTTGTAGCTTCAGCCTGCCCATTGCTCTAGGGGTAAAGTGGAGTTGACTTTCTGTTTTGGATATTGAAGGCTTCAAAAAGCATGTTAATATTTTTTCCCTGCAGCTGCTGTCCATTGTCTGAAACTATTGCCACTGGGATTCCAAATCTACAAATTATGTCTTCAAACAAGAATTTGTACACATCCGAGTCTCTAATGTGCGCAAGTGCCCTGGCTTCCACCCACTTGGTGAAATAATCTGTTGCTACAATTAGGTATTTCCTTTTCCGTGTTCCTTCAGGTAGGGTCCGACAGTATTTATTCCCCACTTTGCAAATGGCCATGGACTAAGTATTGAATTGAGTTCTGTTTTCGGCGCTCTGATTTTTTTAGCAAAACATTGAGATTCTTCGCATCTTTTGACCATATCTTCGGCATCCTTTTGCATTGTGACCCAATAGTATCCCTGCGTTTTTTCCTTGAGGGCCAATGATCGTCTGCCGCTATTATTCCCAGCGTCACCATAATGTATATCTGTTAAAATTCGATGTCCTTCTGGCCGTGATACACACCGAAGTAATGGTCCCATGAAGAGCTTTCGGTACAAAATACCATCCCTTAATTGATAGTTAACAGACTTTGATTGTCTTTTCCTTGCTTATTTGGCATTCGCTGGCAATATTTGTTTTAGCAAGTAGTGATGCAGTGCAATCCTCCAATCTTCTTCTACACACCTATCCTTTGGTTTTTGGGGTATATTTGCGTCATTCTTTGTGGCTGGATCCTCAAGATATTCACTTATTACATCTTCCATATTCTCAATTGTCCATATTATAATTGATGGTTCATAAATACGTCCAATTTTGATGGCAGATGTGTTCGGATCGTTAATCATTGAGGAGATAAGCGCTAACGCATCTGCATGACGATTCTTATCTCTGGAAAAATGGCGAAAAATGATGTTTGGAACTTGGGACGTTAACTTTTGCACGAGGCCTTTGTATTGAATCATGTCTTTATCAATTGCTTGATATTTTAGCTCAACTTGTCGGATTATCAATTGTGAGTCACTTGTCAACCGTACATCGGTAATTCCTAGTTCAATAATTAACCGGAGGGCATGAACCACATCCTCGTATTCTACTATATTGTTGGTGTGCTCTCCGAATTCTAAACGAATACCATGTATCAATCGTTCTCCCGTGGGTGTTGTTATTACAATACCGATTCCTGCCCCCTCTTTATTTCGGGCTCCATCAACAAAAACTTCCCATCTCCGAGAATTGACAGAGTCTAAAATGTCCTGAGAGTCATCCTCTTCCATTCCTGGTAACCCCTGGATTTCAAATTCATCGTCTAATGGCAAATCTGCAAGAAAATCCGCCAAAACTTGAGACTTTTGAGCAGTTTGCATTTCAAAAAGAATGTGAAATTATTCCAACTGTGCATTCCACTTTGCAATTCTACCCACTTTTCCTGCATTTTTTAACACTGATTCCAGTGGAGCCTTGCTTGGTACTCGTACATAGTGCGTTAGAAAATATGTGCGCAGCTTCTGCGTGGCAAATACGAGTGCTAATACTAACTGTTCAATCTTGGTATAGTTCCTCTCCGCAAGGTTGAAAGTTTTTCTAATGTAGTAGATTGGTTTTTCCACTTTATCATTTGTTCGTACCAGTACTGCGCTCACTGCATCTTCTGTTGCAGCTATATATAGGGCCAAGATCTCTTCAGGCTGCGGTTTCTGCAATGCGGGTAAAGTTGCAAGATATATTTTGATGTTTTGAAAGGCTTGTTCGCAGTTTTCATTCCATATAAACTTGCTTCCCTTCTTCAGAGTACCAAAAATAGTTTGCACTTATCCGATGACCTTGCAATGAATCTGTTAAGCGCTTCCAAGCATCCGTTCAGTTTATGTACCTCCTTAACATTTCTTGGGGATGGCATATTAACGATATCCTGTAGTTTTGCTGGATCGACTTCAATTCCCTTTTCCGTAACTAGATAACCCAAAAACTTCCCTGATGTAACTCCAAAAATGTATTTTTCCGGATTAACTTTCATTTTGTATTTGTGCAAAGCTTGGAAAATCTCCCTCAAGTCTTGTAAATGATCCTTTGCCATTTTTCTTTTTACCAGCATGTCATCTACGTAGAGTTCCAATGTGCGCCCTATCTAAGGTTTGAAGATTGCATCCACTAACCCTTGATAGGTTGTTCCTGCATTTCTCAATCCAAACGGCATTCTCGTATAACAATCTCGTGGGGTAAAAAACGCAGTATGCTCTTGATCTTCCTTGGCTAGTGCAATTTGGTTATATCCAGATTGTCCATCCATGAAAAAAAAGGCTTCGTGTCCTTCGACAGCATCTACTAATTGATCAATGCTTGGGAGTGGATAACTGTCTTTTGGGCATGCTTTATTCAAATTGGTAAAGTCTATGCAGATCCTCACACCTCCAGTTTTCTTTGGGACTATGACCATGTTTGATATCCACGTTCGGTAGCGCACTTCTCGAATGAATCCTGCGTCCATTAGCTTCTTTAATTCTCTTTCTATTGGATCATGATATTCAGGTGCTACTTTTCGCATCCGTTGCCGAAATGGTATGGTGTCCGGATGTATACGTAATTCATGTTGAACAATGCTTGGGTTAATTCCTGGCATGTCTCCTATTTTCCACGCAAACACATCTGCATACTCTTCGAGTAAACGGATTAAATCTTGCTCCCTTTCTGGTCTCATCAGGGTTCCAATTTTAATTTCCTTTGGAAGTTCTGGAGTTCCAATGTTGATGTTCTTGGTTTTCTCTACAGCCGAAAAAAACAGATTTGGGGGCTCCTAAGAATGTGGGATCCCCCTTGAACTGCTATTGTGAGGTTTCACCCCCTTTTCTTGTTCCTAACTCATCTCCTTTGGCTTTAGAATCTCTTTCTTCTTCATTGCTTGACTTGTTAGCTGCGACTTCAGACAAATACTGATTTATTGCTCCTTCCTTAGCTTGGACTTTCCTTTCCTTCTTCTTTGCTTTCACTTGTTGAGCTCTTTCTTGATTTATGTGTGCTTCCGTGAGGGCGCACGTTCTCGCCATGCTCTGATCTCCTTTAATTTCCATTTATCCCTGAGGTGTTGTAAATCGCAAGTACTGATGGTACGTTGATGCAACCCCTTTTAACTGATGGACCATATGCCTCCCAATGATGGCGTTGTAAGGTGAGGGCGCTTCTACCACACTGAACTTGGTTACAACATTCAAGGGTCCAGTCATTATTTCAAGTGTGACTTCTTCTCTGGGTTTCGATGCTACTCCATTGAATCCATAGATGGTGTAGCGAGATGGCTCAAACTGATATTCTTTCAATCCCATTTTTAGAAATGTGTCATAAAACAACACATTAAGAGAACTTCCTCCGTCTATCAAAATCTTTGTGATATTCCAACCAGACACAGGCAGGTTAGAACCAGCGGATCGTTGTGAGTTTCTACTTCTTGATCTACCTCTTCTGCTGAAAATGTTAGTGGGGAAGCAATCTATTCTTCTCATGTTTCAGTGATCCTCCCTGCAACTTTAAATACTTCATGGTTGATTAATCTCTTGTGCAGCTTCCTGTCAATTGCTGCGTTCATCGATGATAAATTTGATTCAGAAAATGAAATCATATTGATAGTCTGATTGTTGTGGGGGATATTAACATCTTTCCCTTTATCAAGCCTTGAGGGAGGTGCAGGTGATTGAATGAATTCTTTTAACTCTCCAGCTTCAATCATCCCTTGGACTAGTAAAATTAAGTTTCTGCATCGATCGGTTGAATGCCCCCGATAGCAATGATACTCACAATACTCTTTAGAGTTTTGAGTGTGCCCTGGTTGTCGATTTTTTCTTGGTGGACATTGGAAGTCTGATCTATTTTTTATTATTTTTAAAATTTCAGAATATGGAGTGTTAATTTTTGTAAACACTCACTCCTGGAAAAATTTCTTCTTTCCCTCTATCCGTGGACGCTTTGGTTCACTAGTTTTAGCTTTATTTGGAAATCTTTTCCCCGACCTGGATGATGGTTCTATTGAATTTGTTCTTTTTGCATCTCCTTGCTGTTGCGATACTAACCTTGGACATTTCCCCTGTATGTCTTGCAGCCTTGCACATGTCTCGATTATTTCCCTAAGGTGCCCCTCAGTTTTCGGGTTGATATTATGAATATCAACAAAGAGATGACTTTTTCGATCAGCTATTCCCCACTTGTAGTTGTTAATGGCAGCATCTGGCTCAACATCTCCAATTGCCTGGCAGATTGTATGCCACCGGGATGTATAGTCACGAATTGATTCTTCTGGCCATGAAGCGAGTGAATACAATCTATCCAATCCTGAGTCAACAGGTCTGTTGTACATGTACGCTTCCAAAAAATTTCAAATTAGCTGCGCATACGAATGAATAGAACTTTCTTGAAATTTATCATACCATGCCAATGCCAGTCCCTTCAAGCTTGATGGGAAACATCGACACATTACAGCATCATTTTCCTCCCAACGCACCATGATTCGGTTGTAAAATTTCAAATGTGGGGTCGGATCCCTAGTACCATCATAGCATTCAAAAACAGGAATGTTGCATTCTCGGGGCATTGGTGCAAATGCTAAATGTGGTGCCAATGGCGTTCGCCTAGCTTCCTTTAATACTTCCTCTATTCGCCCACCTTCTTTATTCTTTAGGTTTCTTATTTCTTCCCTCAGTTGCTCCATAGCTTCAAAGCATTTTTGCCATTGATCATGTTGTGGTCCTGGGTCTGCTCGATTCGTCCTTTCTTGTCCAGGTTGATGTGATGTGGATCTCAGTACCATTCTTTGATCTCGACTATTTTTTTCTCTTCTGCATTCGTATCTACTGGAACTTACTTCTTGTCCCCGTGTTCTGGTGGCAGCTGGCTCCGCATTCCGCTGGATCATTTCTTTCAACGTTTGATTTTCTTTAGTTAATCGTGCGATTTGTTCGGCACAAGATCGTTGCTCTTTGCGCACCTTACTCAGATCCTCCATTAAATTTTTTATATGATCAATAGTGTTCTGGGTATTATCCTGAGATGGAGAACGATTATGTTCATAATTGTTTTGATTATTCTCCTGAAGTGAAGAATAACCCTCTGAATTGCTTTGCTGACTCTTTGGGTTATTTACTATCTCTCTTTGTTGAAGAATTCCTCTTGCGTAATTCTCTTTATTTTGTGAATTTTCAGCTTGTGACATGTTTTTTGCTTGTTTGTTTTCCTTTCGAACCATTTCAAATGAATATATACTTCATAAGCTGAATAAATCTTTCATTTTCCTTTAATGTGTACAAATTCATACAAAAAGAGGTAACAAGAAATCCTGAGGTTCAAAAATTTTCTTACTCATTAACGCTTTTTACATGAATCAAAGATTTTGTATAAATCAAAAATTAATGATTTCCATTGACAAAAACTTATTTGAACCAAATCATATCACTTTTCGGGGTTCGAAATTCCTCTATCAATTTTTTTTTATAAGGTAGGATCAATCCTTTATTCATCCTTGTTTCTAGCGCCAAATTGTGACGACCATTTTTGGTGGTCAATCACAACCAAAAACTTAAGTTGTTAAAAATGACAATACTCCAAGTGTAATTGATACATAAAGATTATAATACAGGGAATCATCACTCAAATACAAATGAAAACAACTCAATATATAACGTGGTTCAGCTAATAAGCCTACATCCACAGGAAAATACAGTTTATTATTTATCAACACGTATTTTGTACACATGGTCATATAAAGAATTAAGGAAATTTTGTTCAATAGAGTTCTTAACCTAGTCTTAGCTTTTTCCCCTTCTTGAGTTTCCTTCAGAGTTTTTTCTCTCTATTTTCGTTATCCTCTTCTTTCTATTTTGGGGTTGGTATTTATAGTAAAATATGATGGGTCCA
The DNA here is from genome assembly GCA_023531435.1 of Papaver californicum. Lineage (NCBI taxonomy): Eukaryota > Viridiplantae > Streptophyta > Magnoliopsida > Ranunculales > Papaveraceae > Papaver > Papaver californicum. The sequence goes on from JAJJMC010023397.1 coordinate 2,420,632, forward strand.
TCTTCCTCACTCCTTCTTATATTTACTTAATCTGTTTGATCTTATCTTTGTCTTTGGGCGCAGCTCATCTTATTCCATTAGTAATGCTTCTTACTAGTTCCCTTGCTGATGCGCAGCTTCCCTTTGGATTGAGTATTTGTTGGTCCTTTGTCTTTATTATGTGGAGGTTGGCATGTGTGACGTGTGGAATTTGACTTGGATCATATTTACTCTTTCATGATTAAAATTTATAGTGCGCGCGTAGCAGGGCGCAGATGCCTATGGAGCGCAAGAGATAGCTATATGATTATGGGGCGCAAAAGATAACCAGATGTTTATAGGGCACAAGAGATAACCAGATGATTATGGGGCGCAAGAGATTGCCAGAGCGCAGATGATTGTCTTGGCTATTGATGATACTTTTTCTTGTGCTCTTTCCACGTGTCTTGTATGCATTAATTTAGTATGACATTTCTGCTCCCGGTGTCAGTTGATGTGTGATAAATGTTTTATAGCTGTCTTTCTTTATTATTTATTTTGTTCTCGTACTTCTTGGTGTAATATAATATGATACTTTCTTCTTATGATGTGAACACGTGGAACTGATGAATTTATGTCCTTACACTGATAACCAAACAAGTTGCAAAGATAAATAAAATTGTGTTCTGACATGTTATAAGAACGGGGAACAGGTATGTGGATGCCCTTGCCTACGTCGCATCAATGATCAGCGATCTGAATGTATGAAACCTTCCAATCGAAAGGATAAATATACTATCTGTAAGAGACGAAAGAGAAAGCGTGTTTGGTAACATCATCAAGTACTTAACAGAGAAAACTTTGCTAACAGACAAAAAAGAAGCAAATAAAGGTAAAGGTCAAGCACCAAGGTACGAGATCTGAGAAGGAGCACTATACAAACTATCCTACATGGTACCTTTACTACGATGTCCATCCATAGAAGAAGCGCCCAACATCTTGAAGATAATCCATTGAGAGATTGCGGTAACCAATTCGGAAAAAGATTACTAGCAAACATAGCTAGGCAGTAAGGATATTTTTGGACGTACATGCAAATGGATGCAACAAAGATGATCCAAAAATGTGGAGAGTGTCAAACGTACGGACCAAAGATACAAGCACCGGCGGAAGAATTAAACTCCATACTGACCCCGGGCCATTCACAATACGGGGATCGACATTTTCGGACCACTAAAAACAGGTATTGGAGGCAAAAAATTATTCTTTGTGGTTACAGACTATTTTACAAAATGGATTGTAGCTATGCCTTAAGAAAGAAGGGCTAATTGATGTTTGGTACTCAGGTTTTGACCAGTTTTAGTATTTGGTCTAATATTTGTCCAACGTTAGAGTTTGGTACCTGGACTGGACGTCCACCCGAATTGACTAAGTTAAGTTTAAACTTCGGTTTAATAACTATTAAAAAAAATAGGCTAATTAATGTTTGGTACTCAGGTTTTGACCAGGTTTAGTATTTGGTCTAACATATTTAAAACTGTGTACCTTCTTTACGAATTCGTGCATAAGTGAACTGTTAGACCAAATACTAAATCTGGTCAAAACCTGAGTACCAAACATCAATTAACCCATTTTTTTTAATAGTTATTAAACAGAAGTTTAAACTTAACTTAGACAACTCGGGTCAACATCTATTCCAGGTACCAAACCCTAACGTTGGAAAAATGTTAGACCAAATACTAAACCTGGTCAAAACCTGAGTACCAAACATCAATTAACCCAATAAAAAATCAGAGACCAAGAAATCTTCAAATTTATTTGTGATAACATCATATACATGTTCAAATTCCCAACAGTATTAGTACCGGATAACAGAAAAAAACTAGAAGGACAGATGATCGATTTACTAGCAAACACATACAAGATCGAGATATTGAAACCAACACCTATGTATCCACAGTGTAACAGACAATCGGAAGCCTCAAACAAGACAATCATGTCCAACCTGAAGAAAAATATAGAGGTTAAATGAGGAAGTTGGGTGGACCGACTGTCAATGGTACATTGGCCATATAAAACAACAAGAAGGGAGGCAACTGGAGAATCACTATTTTCCCTTGCGTTTGGAATGGAAGCGGTACTTCCAACGGAGGTAATATTACCAACAACAAGGTCAGTGGCATGGGACATGAATTTAAATACGAACCTCATTCTTGAAAAATTAGACAACCTAGCTAAAAGAAACGCGAGAAACACATTACATCACATAGTCAATTATCAACAAAGATTAAAGAGGAGTACAACAAGCGCGTATTACCAAGAATTTTTCAACAAGTAGATATGGTGCTAAGGTTACTAACCATGTACACGATAGAATCAATGTAAAAAAAATTGAACAAAACCTGATACAAACCCTTAATCATCACCGAAGTAGCAGGAACTAGAGTATACTACCTAAATAAACCGGAGAAACACTAAAGCATAAGTGAAACACAATCTATCTGAAGAAATTTTACCAATAACGAGTAAAGTGGTGTAAGACTAAAATTATACTCCCTCCGTTTCAGCAGAAGTGTTACTATCACTTTTTCATTTTAGCCTAAAAATAGACCAAAATGAAAAAGTGATAGTAACACTTTTGTTGAAACGGAGGTAATATTTCTTATGAAAAATTAATGAGGAATCCATTTTTTAATGCAAGGCCTGAAAAAAACGATGATTTAGAATAGGCATTCACGAAAAACCTAATGGTCCAAAAGGAAGACTTAAAATCAATTGAAAGTCGGACTATCTCTAAATGCTCCCCATGGCAGTACGGGAGACGGAGCAGTAAAAAAATCGATTATCCCACAATCATGTCGCAAAAAGATTATATATTCCGATTATCTCCTGAAATTCACAATGGAGGAGAGAGATACCCCTTTAGAACTGGACGGAAAAAAAATATCAACTACCATATGGAGAAAAGGGTTCCAAGATCGACTGACATAATTCATGTAAGAGTAGTGCCTACTTAGAAATAGGGGTGGAAGGATAAACACATGGCTAGGACAATAAGTGATGTTTTGGTCTACCCAACTCGGATGAGATTTAAAATGACGGTTGAGGTTAACCAGACAAAGAAAAATGGAGCAGAGGAATACAAAGATAACAAGGTAAAATATTACATTCATAACATCCATATTTACAATGACTAACCCATATAATGCACATACACATATATAATAATATAGTGCACATACACACATATAAGAAACTGACTAGAAAGAATTCAAAGGCGGACAACAAGACAAGAGGTCATCAGAGCAATCATGGAAGTTGATCATAGTGACCTCGAAATTCAGTAAGAATTCAACACACTGGTAGTGCTCCATACATTTAGACACGCGACACCAGTCAATATTTTCCTCAGCAACAACGACAGCCTTCATGAGAGACATAACAACGCTCCGACTCACAGTACCGTCGGAAAACAATATATAAAATATAAAGTTTAAGATTTTAAGAAAAAATAAATAAATTATTTTATTTTTTTGTGAATGAAAAACCTATTAGTCCCATATCGGGGAGTTTTCAATCTTAAGTCGTTTTAAGAGACTATATAAACTTATTAGTCCCACATATGGGAAATCCCTCTTCTTAAGTTGTACTAGGTTATTATATAAACAAGCTTTTTTCATCCTATTTTGATATAATAAAAAAGGGGAAAAGGTTTCTCCATATTTTTGGAGACACCACATGAATAAAAACTTTTTATTATCTTTCTCAAGTTTTCGAGATTTTCCTTAAGGGTTTTTTCGGAGTTGCCAAGTTCAAGTTGAGCATCTACTACATATACTAGTAGAAGATATAGTAGAGTGTTTTATCCTGGAGATATCCTCCCTGTGGAGGTTATAACATCACTTTTGAGTGTAGTTGAGCGCTAATGTCTTAAGGACAGCGTGTTGAACACGCGGCTCACTCTATTTGTCTAAAGTTTTGGTGCATACCATGTTGTTGTTGCGAAGATACGAGGAGCTCATCCGTTTTGACAAATCACTTCCATTAAGGAGCTAAGTATCAATAAATTTATTTATTTTATTTTTGATTATTGCGCCCAACAATCACAAGACATTATGTTTAGTAATAATCATAAATGAATGATCGATTTGTGAATCGTTGACGTTGATATTATATTAGAAAACAAAGGATATTAATTGTGAAGTGGAAAAAAAATTTGAGTTTTTTGGTTAACTATATCTAAGCTCTAGATTACTATGAGATCTTACAACCATTTATAGTGGTACTTTGTCACCTTAGATATAACATGAAAAACTAGTACTAGTGAGTGTTTTTATCCATAATAGACTTGAGATTTCAATTTAGGTTAGATATTTCTCATAAACAAATTAGAGCAAGTAACAAATTGATTTTTGTGACTTAAAGTGATAATCATTTACATATGTTAGATTAGTATCACATGGCTAATGAATAATTATATATTGAATCAGTTGTGTATGAGTTATGCATTGTGTTATAAGTCATTTTGATTATATATGTTCTATGTAGTATCAATTGGCATGAATCACATGATTGGTTAATAATTGTGTATTAGCAATTTCTATGGTGATTTCTAAATCATGTCGAATATGTTACCTGGTGTTGAAAATATGAGAATCATAATACACTAGTATACCATAGTCATATGGATATCAAGGTATAAAGTATATTTTAGTAACTAGTGCAACAAGAATGTTAAGCGATCAAATGTGCTTTAACTGATACGTATGTACACAAAAATCGTTTAGGGGTTTTATTACTAAGTTTTGTTACGTAGTGATGATAATGATAGTCTAATGTGAAGAGAGACTTAAGTAACTTGACAACTATGTATTGGTAATAAATATTTTGATAAAATGAGCACTTATAATATCTTGATAAAATTTGATATTACCCATGTCGAATGAAAGTATCAACTTTTATTTTGAATCCTATTTGGTCAGAAGTTTTATCATCTTAATTTGAATGATAGATTAAGTGTTAATCTGTGGTAACTTTTATTTTTTTAGTTATGTGCTTATCTCCTCGGAATATAGAATTGTATATTCAAATTTGAAAGGAAAAATGGTATTCTTATTGTGTTAAGTAATTTTGCTTTTCAGTGGAGATGATAAAAAAGAATTGGTTGGTAAATGTCAGAAGTGATGGAACGTGTGCTCCAGAAAAGGCATGTTTTGTCTTCTACCAAGAATGGAAAAGATCGAAAGCATTTTCATGAACAATTCAACTATCAAAATAGTTGAAGAAATAGGTAAATGATGTGTCAGACTTGTCAGGTATGGGCATTAATCAGATTATGATATCATTCTCAATATGTGCATTGCGAATTAAAACTAGTGCAAAATCCTATCTACCTAAGTTACTATGAAATGTTACACTTGGAAATATGGTCTTGTGATGCTTTGAGTGTTAGCTTAATAGAACAAGACAACAGTAGATAAAAGGGAAAATCGTCAATGAATTGAGAATGGATACATGACATGTTAAATCATATTGTTGGTATAAAGTACCATTATGTGGTGTGTCTTAGTTAGATGCAACCTAAAGGACATATAATTGTAGTTTCTTATA